>JAIMZG010000368.1:0-25558 GCA_020466075.1 Colletotrichum coccodes
CCCGCGGTGTGGTGGAATGTTATTTTGTCTGCGCCGAGATTGCGCGCGCGCGCGAAGGAAGCGTTGCGCATGTGCCAGCAATGGTGAATGATGATGGAGGGGCTTGGGACAACAGTCAATCAACTTGTGGTCCTTGTTACTACACGTCGTCCGACAGGGTCTTTTCTATCGACTTGGGTGATCTGCCAGACGCAGATGACAGGGGATACCCAATCCTAGCCAGGTCCCAACCATGCAATGCAGTCCAATTCCTAACAACAAAAAAAGTTCCAAAACCACCGGCCCGTAATCATACAAGACAGACTCCAATTCTCCAGTGCTCGAAACAATGCTTCTTCTCGTCTACCACTTGCTTGCTGGTCATGGTCATTCGTCCTCGACGTCGCGGTGACGGGCGAGGACCTTTCGCTTGAACTCCTCGTGGTCCTTGTCCCACAAGTCGGCGGCCTCGCCGTTAAGAGGGGAGGCGCTGGGTCCCATGTCAGTAACGTTTTGACGAACCACTTATCGATTGCCCGGGCAACTCACTTGTTTGGCTCGCCCAGCAGGCTCTGCAGGCTGAGCAAAACGGTTTGGATGTTGTAGGCGGGCGTCCACTTGTCCTTCAGAATGTCCAGGCAGATGCGGCCAGAGAAGTCAAAATTGGGGTGGTAGATGGGCGTCTTGAAGAGCACCGTCGGCGCGCGTAGGGGTAGTTGCTGGGGAATGACAGGCTGAGCTTCAGCGTCAGGCCGGCGTAGGGAGTCTGGTCGGGTCCCTCGATCGTCGCCGTCCAGGACATGAGGTTGCCGTCCGCCGAGGGGAAGGCAGAGACACCTGGAGCGGGCGAGGTCATAAGCTGCATCAGCTCCGTCTGCAATCTGCGGCAAGAAGGTTAGTCCATCTGTGTCGGAGGGGGAAGGCGAGGTCGTCGTACCTCTTGGTAACGCTCTGCGCATCAGGTCCCTTCTTAGCACCGGCGAGCTTGGCTGCCTGGACGCTGCCGGGAGCATCATTCTGGTTGTTCTCCATGCTGTAGTCCATTGTCGCAGAGATCGTGTGATATGAAGTCGAAAAGGAAACAAGTACTAGCGTCGGAAGCACTAAAGTCGGGGCGAAACGAGTAGCTCGAGACCGGAGGGCTGGAGGTAGAGCTGGGACGAAGCAAGCAAGTGGTTTGGGAAGCAAGGAGGTATCCGGTCGTTCAGTACTTATGTGCAGGGAAAATGCGACGCGCAGGATGAGGAAGATCAAGGGGCAAAGAAGACAAGTTTTCGGCGTCGAGAACAACAGAAGGCAGTTATTCCGTAGGGTGAGAGGAGCTCCCGGATTGGAGAACTGGGGACGCTGGTACCTGGGCGACGCGCTGGCTTCGACTGACGTTTTTAGACTAGCGTTGTCGCTGCTGTACGACGGGAAGCCAACGGCAGGTACGTACCGCTGGGACAAGGGTGTGTGGTTCACGACAACCTCACTATCCAACTTGCAACATCCAACATCCAAACTTTTAGCCGTCTTGAATGTCGACGATCTTCTTGTATTCTCTTAGTGTAAAGAATTAAAGCTTTAGATGCTGAGGCGGCATGTTTCTCCAGATCAATTATCCCACACAGGAACTGGCCCTGACCTTATAAGGAGGCTGAGGATAGGCTTACCAGCCTACCTACCCTTCACCAACCAAGTGGTGCGAGTCACTAATAAGGATTCGCTCCTGGTACATTGGTCTCTAAGTGCCAATAATCAGTGAATACGTTGCTTTCTGATCACTGCTACAGCGACACCCTCTAGCTGAAAAGCAGCTAGGCTTGCGCAATCATTCACCTTGAAATACAACGATCAAGTGTCAGTCTGGGCTTTCAAAACATTCGTCTATAGGAAGATTTTGTATTGGCTTCGAGCTCCACCTGGATCACATTCTAAGAAAACATGCGAGACGACGTTTTCTCTTGGCTGCGTTATATAGGTATCTCACTATGAAGTTTGTTGAGACGACGGCTCCATCCTGAGCCTTTCCACTAAGCCTTTTGACTCATTTGAAAGCTCAACTTGTATCAAATAGATCCTGTATGAAGCCCCTTCTATTACGTGCTCTTCTCCGGTGCCAGCCACTTGGAGTGGAGGTGCAGTGATCTGGTTACTCCGGTCTTCCTTAATGAGTTCATTCTGCCTGCCTTGGCTTGTCTCTTTCTCTCCCTTCTTGAAGGCCCTGGCCTTCCCTCAGCGTTCGGAGTGGGTAAAATCTTCCCCCCCATTACAAACAACAATTCCACTTCTCCCTTTCTCTTTCTTTCCCTTCAAAATTAAGAACCACAATTCATTGCCATGCCTAGATCCAAACACCATTGCAACCGTTGGAAAGTTTCGTGCCACTTCTGCTAGAATTTCTGCTTCCAGTCCTTCTTTTTGACTGTCCGGTCCGCCTCTTTCTCATGGCTTCCATTTGTGTTTCACCGCCAGCCATTTGACTCATCTTCTGAATCTTCCCGCCGCCTCATCGTTATGGCACCCGGTCGTCAGTGCCCGTGGAATTGCTGTATCCACGCCCACAAAGAACAATCAGCCGAGTAAGTTGACTGCTCCGTACAGATTCATGGCTATGTAGCTAGCTTCTCTCAAGGAAGACAATTTTTTCATCGGTATAGAGGCCTGGGCCAGAAGATACCCAGTCATGGACGTTTACGAAGGCCACCACCATCTCGCAACCGCCGTATGTGGAAGTGAAGAAGCCGAAGTATCGCTGTGTTCACGAGAGGTCATGACACATATGGGTGCTGGTGGACGAACATGAACAGAGATGTGACCTATGCGGGAAGATGCTAATGAAGTTCATTTTTCGTCGTACCACATGCAATATACCAGTTTGCAGGTCATGCTGATCCTGGAGGACTTGGAATATAAAGCAAGGTGACAGTGTTCCATGCTGTAGTATACCACCTTTTCTGCATTCTACAGGTGACCCTGCCCATCACATTCGAGTTTGAATCTTACGCAGTAAGGACTTGCTAATTTCAACGTGGCTCGCCACGCATCATTCCATTGGGTCTGACAGACTCCTTTGGGATCGTCGTGGCTTAGAACTATTTGGAGAAAGGAGTTGTTTCCAGTCTTGGGCAAGGAGTGCATGAAGAGACGTGCAACGTGAGTGAGTGTAGATGAGGGCTCATTAAGCTGCACTCCCAATTACAGGAATTTCTCAGACCAAAGGATTTCTGTAAATATAGCTTATGTGTTCCATGCAAGCTTGAATCAGTCGTCTCCAGTGCCCCTTTCTCCGCTGAAGTACTGGTGTCCCGCAGGTGCAAAAGCGGCGTTTAGACCGGTGTTGCCCCTGTCGGTTTGGAGGGGTGTGGTGGCGTACTGTTTACCCGGTCAACGCTGCAGCAACAGCGATAAGCAGGCTTATCGGCCAATGAGTTCGCGTGAATACAGGTGGTAATGAAACCTCCCCTTCTCACTCCAAACAAAACACACCCAATAAACCTCTTTACGCGGTCGAGACGCGCTTTGGAGTGACACCGCGTTGGAGCGATCAAAGACACCACCTCAGCCAACATGGTGAGTTCTTGTTGATTCTGAACCCTAGACCCTTTGTGCGCAATCCGCCTTACGTTAGTCTGTTACATCATCCACCCTGTCGTCCGTCTGGTGTTGTTTGCCAAAGAGTCACCGTGAATTGTATCCGAAAATCCCTGCTTGTCCGTCTCATTTCCTTCGGGCTTGGCCAGTTAGTCTCAGTCATGGAATAGCCCAGCACAGGCTTGCGCAAAACCATCAAATCATCTTCCAGGCTGCGGTCTACTCACTAAGCAAAGATGCAACAGTCGCAGCTGGACCCCTTACCCACTGACCTGCCCTTCCGGATCATCTCCAAAACCATTGGGCGAGGCGCTTATGCATCGTGGGACGCCCCTCACCTGGCTCGCTTCTGATGGACACATCCACTGACACTGAGCACGCAGAATCAAGAAAGCAGTCCCCCAAGACGCGCAAACGCCCGTCTTCGCCGTAAAGTTTATCCACAAGGGCTATGCTGTCAAGCATGGTCGGGTATCGGCCAAGCAGCTGTTGATGGAGGTTTCGCTCCACTCCCATGTCGGGCAACACCCGAACATCATCGAGTGGTTCGCATCGGGAGAGGACACAAACTGGAGATGGATTGCTATGGAGTTCGCCGAAGGAGGCGACCTCTTTGACAAGATTGAGGCCGACGTGGGTGTGCACGAGAACATCGCTCATGTCTACTTCTTACAGCTCATCAGTGGCGTGAGCTTCATTCACTCAAAGGGCGTGGCGCATCGCGACCTAAAGCCCGAGAACATCCTGATGTCCGAGACGGGAAGTCTCAAGCTCGCCGACTTTGGCATGTCGACCATGTTCGAATACAAGGGCCAAAGGAAGACGAGTTCCACCCTCTGTGGCAGTCCACCCTATATCGCCCCCGAGATTCTTGCTTGTGGCAAGGCGGAGAAGAAGACGTCGTCCAGCACGAGCAAGTACTCGCCAGATCTTGTCGACATTTGGTCGTGCGGTGTCATTCTCTTCGTGCTACTGGTGGGCAACACCCCGTGGGACGAGCCGTCGAATGGTAGCTGGGAGTATCAAGAGTACGTCAGGACGAATGGACGCAGCACAGACGCCTTGTGGAAGAGGATACCATCGAACGCCCTGTCATTACTGCGCGGTATGATGAACATCGACCCCGAGAAGCGCTTCTCCTTTCGACAGATTCGCCAACACCCGTGGTACACCAGACCAAACCCGCACCTGACGTCGGACGGAAAGATTTCCGATCCGATCAACCTGGCCACACAGATGCTAGAGAGCCTCAAAATCGACTTCAACCAGCAGCCGACGGCTTCACAAGGCAACCCGTCTAGCAGCGATCCTATGGATGTCGACACCATCGGCAAGGCCTCTTTTACCCAGCCCGAGACGCCCATCAATGACGTCGCATGGGATTGGGAGCGACCCGCCCTCAAGGTCATGAACCCCATCGCCGTCTCCTCGACACAGCCCCTGTCCCGGAGCGTGAGCGGTGTCGCCAACAGGCGCATGTTCCTGGGATCCCTCGCAGAGGAGCCGTCAATCAGCCAGTTCTCGCAAACCCCCGGCGTCCCGTTGACCCTCACCCAAGCGGCTCGCCGTTTCCGCGACATCGTGCCCCCCGAGTCCCTCACGCGCTTCTTCTCGCACGTGCCGCCGCAGCTCATAGTGCAGATGATCAGCGACGCGCTGCACCAAATAAACGTCCCGCTGCCGCCCGTCGCGCCGAACCTGTACTCGGACCACATTGCCACGATCAAGATCAAGACGCTCGACGAGCGGCGGCAATCGATGCACGGCGAGATTCACGTCGACAAGCACCGGCTGCCGGAGGAACAGGAGCTATTGGACATCCGCTTCGTGAAGATCAAGGGAGACCCCCTCGAGTGGCGTCGCTTCTTCAAGAAGATTGTGGTTCTTTGCAAGGATGGCGTGTATGTGCCGGAGGTTTAGAGAGAGGGCCCCTCGGGCGCTGGATAGAATGATGAACGTGAATGATGTTTGCGCTGTATAGGTGCACGAATAGGACTGTTAATAATGAACGAAGCAAACTAATACCCCCCCCCCCGATATGGTTTCCGGAGCATGAAACAATGCGGCCTGCGCTGGACTTGGTTGTGACGGGGTGATGTGAATTACATGGACAGGAGAGACAAGCACAACGAACGGCGACAGTAAATGACAACCAAATGAAAGCAACTTGCTTGGTTGGGATGTCGAGTTGTATGCGAGAAAAGAATGCCCAACTTCAAGTTATCATACAGAAAGCAAAGAGTTGCCGCAGAGGAGAAGGAGCGGGAGAAGAAGCCTGAGGTAATTAGTACTCTATCAAGCATCAACGCCCAAGGCAGCCGCCGTCCGTCACAAACTTCCTTAGGCCCGCATCAAATCATCAACCATGATCGCTCACTTCCCCCAGAACGTCGCCGAAGGTATCATCCCTATTGTGGTCCTCGTCGGCTTTCCTCTGTTGCGGAATCTTGCACCCGGGCTTGCGATAAGTGATGGCGTGGAGGTGCCGTTGATCACTTTCTCTGTCAGGCGGATGAAGTTCCATGTGCTGTCTGCCTCCTTGAGGGGAAGTGAGTATCGGCCTCGTCCGCAGCCTTCCAGTTCAGGCGCTCCCTGACTTCGTGGTGGGTGTTCTTTTTCAAGATGGCAATACAACTCTCGCTAGCCAGAACTTTCAAACTGGCGTGCCAGGTCCAGACCTCCTATAGAATCTTGGGATACAGCTCGGCGAATTCCGAGCCGTGCCCAGTGAGACCACGTGTGTTGAGCAAGTTCCTTTCGCATTGTTCACTCACATAAACGAATAACCTCAGACATAAGTGCACCATCTCGCGGGTCGGTGTCGCGACATTCTAAGCGAACTGTAAATGTTCCGGGTCCATGTCGAATTTGGGGCCCCAGAGATCATCGAACAACGTCTTGATTCAGAGGCTTATTCGAACCCACCGCCTCCCGGGGGCCAGATCATACGGAGTCGAGTCAACATAAAGATTGCACGAGACATCACCCTTTAGTGAGCTAAATTCTGTCCGAACCACAAGCCGACGTCCCCGGCTCTTGTCACATTGGGTCGTGGTGCGGTTGAGGAAAGGCTCGTTTATGTACCAAGTCATCGAATGCGGCGAGTTGGAGAGAAATTCTGTCTCAGCTTTGAATTTGTCTGACCCACCACCTCCTTCAAGGTCATTCGGGCTCTGGGCTGAGAGTTTCAAGCAAAGTGATACCCCGGGCAGCGCCTCGATATAGCATTTGACAAAGTGTTTCGGGCCTTGAATCGAACAGGGTGGAGAGTTCTCATCTGGTGGAGTTGTCATTAATCAGGTTCAACAGAGGAGTCGTGCCGTATGAGAGGAGACACGAAAGGGTCAGGGGACGGCTGAGGGTGTCGAGTTGCACGCTGCGCAGAGGCTTTGAGGAGTTCGGCGTCGGCATGGCCTCACTTGCTTGGACCGATAGCCTGTAGCTCGGCTCATGGACTTGGCAAAGCTTGTATTCTTCCTCTTCCTGGTTTTCAATGGTGCTATTGCGACCGATGGCTTTCGATGCCGTGAGATGGCTGGTTGACGGGTGACGTATTTATTTTCTTGAAACATGGCTCTCTTCTCTCATTGTATCAGAACCAACATGTACTCAGCAGTTGTTGAGTGGTTGATGTTATGGGGTTTTGTATTTCCTCGCACAGGAAACAGATGAGAGACTAGTTGTTGAAATGAACCACTACTTCATGACTTTGAATTTGAAAGAACGCTTCCTGCGTCTTGATAGGAAGTGAGCGTCACTGGTTTCAAGATGAAGACCCTTGAAAGTTGCACGGTGTTTCATTGCTTACTGTTTATCAACAAAACCAACTCAACTATGATATATGCGGTACGTGAGAATACAAATGTTCCTGGCTAACGTGCAACGACCCATAGCTCTTTCTCGAATATTGTGGCTGTAAAGTCAGGTGATGCACCTTGATGCTAGATTCATCCGAGAATGACCAATCGTGAGCAGCACGGTAACTGTATCATCTTTTTTCCTTTTTTTTAAATTAAGCACACTCACTTTTGTACTATTTGTCTGGTGACTGCTGAGGACATGGATCGGAGTTACAGACGAGAATTGGGATGCAATGATATAGTCGGAGTCGGCGAGCGGATTTGTTCGTAGGACAATGTCTTGGCAATTAAATTAACCTTCCCCCTTATATTTTACAAGCATAATTATGTGTTCTTTTGTACTTACCTGGTTTGGTTTCTTTTAGTTATTCATGAGGTTGAAAGTTTCTTGGCAACCCGCCCGAGTTGCTGTAACTGCTGTGGATGATTGCTGAGCAATCCCCAGGCTTCGTTTCCGAGACCACCGTCATGCCGACTTCAAATGAAGTTTCGTGAGTAAGTAGTGTGATTGTATCTCAAATTCTGGCTGATATTCTCTACACAATCCGCGACTTAACGCACCTGCCAGAACTATGATTTACAATCACCTAGTCAACCTTACTCAACGATTAGAACTAGGACCTCAACCTAGAAGCACGATTGTCCGGTCCCTTGCCTCGTAATGGTTCGCCAAGCTCAACATAGAATCAATGAAAACCTGAGGCCAGCAACTGGACACTTTATGAATACCTGATCCATTATTCATTTGACTTGATTCTGTTAGGCCGACATTAATCCACGTCTGCTGATCTGGAATCGTTCTAGAACATGGCAAGTCCGAAAAGTATCGACATAGATTTGTGAAATTGAACTTGGGTTAGGCTGGGCTCCCCGTCAGTCATCTGGTGTCTTGCGAATTTGTGGCCCCCCAGTCACTGGGTTTATGACTCTGGGACCTTGACGAGGCGGCTGCATCCGCACCCGTAAACTCTGCCAGAAGCTCGGTAACTCTTCAGTTGGACGATAAATGATGTGCATGATCGGGAAACATTCATTCTGGAGAGGAGCCCCAAGGTTGGCAGAATAAAAACTGTCTCCAGAAGGGCTTCTGAGCCTTGCGAAACTGACAGGTCACCGACGACTGCCGGACAATCTCTCCATAATGCTCATCATCAGTGAATCTCCCCTGCCAGACCTTTTCGAAGGAACCTTGACAACATTCTCGACTCTGGCATTCGAGTCGTGATTTTGTGACGGTTGGCCAGGGCCCTTGTCCGAAACTAAGCCGAACCAGACATAGCTGAGAAGTGGTCCGGGGGGCCAGCGAGTGTCGATCGCCACTTTGGGTAGTCAGGGGGACGAATCCTTCGAAGACGGGTTCCAACACCCGTACTATTGTAACAAAAGATAGAGAGTACAACTGTGATGAGAACTTACAACATGTCTGTTCCAGAAATGCTCGACGGTGCTGCCCGTCGCTTGAACTGCGGCAATTATCTATCTCAAACGCTCAGATGCCCATTCGTGTCAGACCGAACCAGAAAACGAACATGAGGAAAATCGGAAAAGCAGAACAAAAAAAATCAAAAAACCTCCCAGGGGATATCTCATGCCGGTCAAAATCGCAAAACAAAAACCCATCAAAATCATGCTTTCATCCGGTCGAACAGTTCCCCAATCTGGTCCTCGAAGGGGGCTAGGGGGTGCTCCTCGGCCAGGCCCAAGTCTTTCAACTTGTACCGGGGGTTTGCCGTGTGCATCGCCAACAATCCTCTGACACTCTCGTGGAGGGATTGCTCGTACTTGCCACGTCCCTTGAGAATTGCCGAAGCCCGGTTGGCGGCTTCCACCGTCTCGTTCTTGACATCCTCGAGGACAGCGAGCACTGGCTTCCCGGTCGCCAGAGCGCGGTTGTGCACGTAATTCCTCGTATCGCCACTGAGCTCTTCCTTGTAGAAACTGAAAGGCTCGTCAGCGATGTATCAAAAGGCGGGCCGCAGGTAAAGAGTACTTACGACATGACGTCGTTCGAAATATCGATCACCCTGGCCATGTCAGGGATGGCCTCCAGGTATTGCTCAACGTCGGGGTACAGCGCCTTGGGGAAGCAGAATACGGCGTAAGCCACGTTGATGCCCGACAGGTCTCTGACGAAGTCCGGGAACTTGATTCCCGCGCGTGTGACAGTCATGTTCCGGAAGCCGTCGTGGCGCTCCAGCAGGTTACAAGTCAGGAACTTGAGGGTCGAGATCTGAAGCAAGTTGGCCATGACAGGGTCGAACAGGCCGGGAGCCTCTCGCAGCAGGCCGCAAGTCCCTCCAACATGGCGTTGGGCTGGGTCTCGCCGTTGAAGAAGCGTCTTTGGAAGAGCTGGGCCTCCGCCATTTCGTCGTTCTGGCCGACAATGTCATCGTATTGGACAACGAGCCACGTAAAGAGCCCAACAAACCCCTGCACCTCCGTTGGGTGACCGGGATGACAGAGCTATCAGCTCGTCAGCAATTACATCACTTTCGAGGAGGGAAAACGTGGCTATAGTAAGGTGCGGAACAGTAAGGGGGTAAAACGTGCCAGTCCTAGTGAGTAACCCAAGCGGAACGCTTTTGCGGACACGGGGGTGTCGAGGGGATAGCCGATATCAACAGCCCGCTTATACATGTATTTCAGCAGCGCTTCGACCGACTCCTTCTTGAGCTGCGGAACGCCAGGATAGTGCAGCTCCTTCAGCATATCTGTGCAGATGGGCTTGACGAGGGAAGCCAGCCTCTCCGGCTCCTTTGCCAAGTCATCCTCGAGACGGATTCGCTTCGGAGCGAGCAAACTCCACAAGGAGCTAAGAATCCGGAGCAGCGGGTTCGCAGCCGAGACGGCGGCGTCGTGGGCCCCAAGGCTGAGTTGCGACGGACTGATCATTGGCGGCGCGTTTTAGGCTCTCTTTGGACCTTCGTGTTGGGCAAAAAGGGTAAGGAGGAGGAGGAATGTGACGGGATTATACTGGATATGAAGAGTCGGTGAACAAAGTTTTGGTCTAGAAGAAGCACAGACTAGAGCCTAACAACCATATCCATGAAACTTCCAGACGGGGGAGACCTGGACCTTTATGAATAGCGTAGGACTACATGGCATCCTGACCAGGGAAGTCGAAATTGAGGGATGTGGGTAGAGAGCGTCGCTTCTGTCCAGTTTGAGCATACTAGCTGCAACCAGAGAGTCAAGGATATGCAGCAGCAAGCGACTCTCATGCCATCGGAAGCGCTTCTGGGCAGGGTTGAGAGGTTTGCGAACTTAGCTTTAGCCGCCCTTGCCAGACCTGCAAGTTTGCTCCTACGGTTTGCACAGACTTTGCATGTACTTGGCTAGTTTGTGCCATTTGTGGGATGAGCATGTCAGGGATCTTTGGACGAATCGAGCTCAAGTTGACAAGTGTCGGTGGGGGCTGTTCGACTGAAGAAGAGGACAAACTTCATCCTAGAGATGTGGCCGGAGGAGGGTCCGGAGCCAGGGGGGGGAGGGGTGTGGGATGTCGACTGACTTGGGCGAGCAAAAGGCCGACTGGGTGAAATCGTTCCGAAACCTCGAATCAAAGACCCAGATCGTAGATGTCTCACATCTGACGTCTCCAGCATGGCTTTATTTCCGGTCCACGATAGAGTGGCCGCGATATATTGTCCTCTTTCCCTCTTGCCTGTCCTATTCAGGCTCCCGCTCCGGCGATGACGACGCACGTGCTACGCAGTCCAAACTCCCGAGTCAGGGGGCGGTGGAGACATTCCAGAAAAGAGAGAATAAGAGGAGCACAGAAGCCGGTGCGACATGCCATCCCATGCTTGGTGGAAGTGGGGGTCATCCGGGGCTCTACGAGGACTAAGTCCAAAACATGATATGATCGTCGCCGTTTGTGCTGTCAACGGTGCCAAGGGCCATGCGGTGAACGGGGCGACAGGTGAGAAAGATTTCCTCAACGGCTGTTCGCATCATCCACGGCACAGGCGATACAGGTTCCATTTACCAACAAGAGATTGCGCCCGGAAAAGCTTGCCAGGGAAGGACAATACCACGATATGATCCCCAGGTTGCTTTCGGCTTAGCAAGACTGCAAGCAGCGACCCCGTCCCTCTTCGTTACCCACCCTAGTGGCCAAGTGACATGGTAGGGTTACATGGTGGTCCTGTCAGTCAACGAGGATGCGAAGACCTCGCCACGGTTCACACAGTTTGGAAATTGTCCCAAAATGTCTTTGATGGCGAACATGACCAACCCCGCCTCGACGCAGGGAAGAGAGACCGAGAGCGTGGTGCCGGTTTCCGCGTACAACGCAGACACGCAAAACCAAAGATCGAGCAAACATGATCCTTTGCAGCCTTACTTGAAATCATCAGCTCGAAATTTAGCAGCTTAACCAAGAACCGGCAAACAACCTTTGCCAGCGGTCGGCAGCTTTGGTTGGCCACCGGCTGCTTGGCAAATGAAGATGTTATTGTGCTCAATGCACCCTCCGCAATCAAATCAATGCCAACAGGTCTCCATCCGGCTTCGTCTCTCACCCTCTTTTCTCTCTCTCTCTCTCTTGACCACTAAGGCTGGACCCTGCGCCTTGAAAATCTCAAGCGAGGGGCGGTAGAGGTGGCATTGGTAACAGCCGATAGCGCGATGCCCCAGAGATCCCCTGCCCGAGCCGTTGGGCCCGCAGTCTGGGTTGTTCTTGGTATAAACGCCGGCATCCCGTCCTGCGTTGGACGCGATTCTCGTTTGCCGTTGCATTGTTGGTGCGACAGGAGATGCACCTGCAGCCTCTGGAAACCCACCCCTGTCCTGCCACTTTCCCACTCTCACACAGCTCGCAGCAGAACAAGTCGGAAAGACAAACCAACAGGAACTTGAAAGGGACCTGAGAGGAGAAAAAAAAGAGGACTCGTTCTTTGTTTGCTGCAGCAGTTTGCCCTGCTTGTCGGACTCTTCTCCAGAAAAAAAAAAACCACCCCCGTCGGACCGATTGAGTGTCGTATCTGAACATGAGTATCGCATACAGGCGTCTGGATCCTTCGAAGCGCGAGATCCGCCTGCTCGAGATTCAGTCGGCGCGCAGCATCAACGACCCTGTCGAGTGCCGCCTCGTCACCGTCCGCCTGACCGACGAGCTGTCGCGGGAGTACATCGCCCTCTCCTCGCTCTACGGCGACGCCTCCGAAACGGACAAGATTTTCGTGAGCGGTCAGCCCGTCACCATCACCGCGCACCTGTCCCAGGCCCTGAAGCACGTCCGCGCCGTCTTCTACCCGACCATCTCGCAGCGCTTCCAGCGCACGCCGGCCAGGAAGCCTCACGGCGCCCCGCGGTGGCTGAGGCAGCTGTTCGGCCTGAGCAGCTCGCGCGCGAGCGAGAACGAGCCGAAGGCGTTGCGGGTCTGGTGCGACTTCATGTGCGTCAACCAACGGGACGACCTGGAGAAGTCGAAGCAGCACTCGGACATGCGTAACATCTACCGCAACGCGGAGCTCGTCGTCGGGTGGCTGGGCGACAAGACGGAGCACACAGATGTGGCGATGGCGACGCTGGCGCAGATCGAGGACGCCATGCCGCCCCACTGGGGAGACCCCGGCGACCGTCAGAAGCACCCCGAGGACTACGCGCCAACTCACAAGTGGGCGGAGACCATCACGCATCTATGGACTCCAGGACCCGACGGCGAGATTCCGTTCATGATGCCGCACTGGGTCGGCTGCAATGACTTCATGGGCCGTCCGTACTTTCAGCGCCGATGGATCCTCGAGGAGATTGCCATGGCCCGGTTCCCTACCTTCCTGATTGGCGACACCATCGTGCCGTGGAAGCAGGTACTTCGCCTCAACCGCATGATGGAGGAGTTCAAGTACCACCCGTCCAACGTCTTCCCCCAGGTACGTCGTCCCCGTATTATTCCTTGACCATCGCCTGCAGCGTGATGGGATCGTTCGTTAGCTGCATGAGGGAGCTGCGTTGGACTGACTTGTTTCCGTGATGACAGTACTTGGCAGCGATGATTGTCGACTTGCCTCTGGAGACGGCGCATAAGCTACTCGACGAGTTTGCGCGGAGGCAGGCGTTGGAAGAGGCTAAGATCCTCCAGGAGACGGGGAGCAGCAGGGCGACCTCATCCACGCGGTCCACCGACACGAGATAGTTGCGTGGCGTGCGTTGTCGAGGGCCGGTTTCGCGGTCCAGATCCGATTACAGCCCCGAGAGAGGCCGGCAAATCATGCTGGTCTACCTCGGATCGTTGTCGTCAGTCATCTCCGGGGTTGGCTTATCTCGAGGTACGGGGGGGAATTCCCACGGAAGGGCGGTTTTTAGCGTTGTAACGATGAGGATACCCAAAGGTTTCTCCTAGCTTCTTTTAGCAACGGAGAGCCGACTTCTTTACACTTGTCTTGCTCTTCAGCAATGCGGAATGACACCTCACGGTATAAATAACCCGTCTACTCGAGACTGCGACGGAACATGCGGAAAGATCCCACGTGGTATTAAAGAGTCTCGGACGAAACGGGACGAACGTGTCAACGTGAGCGGTTTCTGGGCTCCAATATTGTCACCCTCTGCCCACTTCACGCGTGAACCCTAGCCAATGGGTCGTCGTGGAAAGGAGATTCGTGACGGTTCGGACGGGGCCCAGTACTCCTATGCAGAGTGGTAGGTGATGCCCGAATGTGTTGGGGCAAGGTTACACCCAAACTTCGTGGGAAACTGCTGCGGCTCGACCGTCTGCTGACAATTGGCCGGTCATAACCGAGGGAATTTCTGTCCCGCTGCAGAACTGCAGAGAGGCGCGCCTGCAGGTTTCCTGCGCCAATTCCGCTTATTCGGTAGGGAACAGGGTCGTTCCCTGCAGGGCTATCGGGTGAGGTTACCAACCCTCACGTAAGGACTATCCTGCAGTTGACCGGCGCAACGATGCTGCAGTACTAGGTCATTAGTCTGGTCACAGCATTAAGGATTACCGCCCAACAGCGCAGAACAGCCTAACTACTACGACACTTCAACCATAGGTTTACAGTGCCGACTGAGGCTGGTTGAAGATTTTGTTAAGTTACACGAAATGTTAGAAGCAGGTCTTTGGTGTCTCGACTGGATTTCTGATGTTGTAGAAGAGGGAGGAGCCGGCTGGGCCAGCCGAAGCGGGACAAATCCTTATGCTGTGACCAGACTAATGGCCCAGTACTGTGTGTGCCTCAGTACTACCAACAGTTAACCGAGGGAACCGACGGTTTGGTTCCTTCGCCAACCTGAAACTATATTTCGGTCCAGAGTCCAATAGTCAAGGCCTCTTTCCGGTAACCTTCCTGTTAATCTCGTGCGAACCTCTCACCGCCAGACCTTGGCTTCTGTTCCTTGCCTCCCGTTGCGACGATCGAGTGGCTGGTCCGTCCCGCCTGCAGACCCGGATGTCGGATGATGCGGGATGGATTTCGGACTTTACTCCGACGGCAGGTCGTGTTCAACCGAAATCTCCTACGAGTCTTTGTCCCCCCTCAGATTCGGTATTCCTTCCATGTCTCTCCCTTTTCTTTCCCTTTTTTATCTCTGCCTGAAAGTCTCATGCCATCCGTGGAAGGACACGTAGGTGTCTGCGATTCATTCCACGATGGGATAATTAGGCGGATGACGGGAATCGACTGACCAAGCCCGCAACAAGCTGCGCAAGCGATGCTTGCGCGACACCGTCGTTCAATTGCTGGCAAGTGAAGTCGACGAAAGGGGCAGTCGTCGCTCCAGAACGGGCCTAATGCTAGGCTCCCGTCGAACGAAAGAGTTGTCATTCATCGCCCAAGGTTCTTCGTGGTAACCCGCAGTCAGATCAGCAGACAGCATCCAAGACATCCATGCTCTCGGAAGCCGTTATTATAGACGAGGCAAAAAGAAACCTTCGGACGTGCGGTAGCTATCCGGCAGGACCTCGTCAGAAAACCGTCCATGGCCGGCCGGGTTGATTTGCCATAGGTTTGGTTTGGAAAATACGCATTGTGCGTGAAGTCAGAATTAACACTTCTGGTTACGGGCGGCACTTGGAATAAAGGACGGCGAACCAACGGGAAGACGAAGATCAAAAAGGGACCGAAGCGAGTCGGTCGGATCATTATTTTAGTGGAGATGATTTCCGCATGAGATCTCTCTTGCAGGTCTTGGCCGCAAGAAAGAAGAAGCACGCGACTGACCCCACGTGCAACGCTCGACTGCGCCGCAGCCATGCATTCCCATGTCGTACAGTCATACAGATGAGGCTCAATCCGCACCTTGAACTGCATGCTGAAAACCAAATACAGACTTGAGTTGCATTGAGGTAACGTGGGGGATCAATGGAGAACAACCGACGGATTAAACATGTTGGGCACGGCCTAGAACCAATATCTGCTGGTTTCTGGACTGCGATCCCGCCTCGCGGGAAGCTCCATACTTAGTACCACAAGGCAGGCTGCGCCCTGGGGAAGTGTCACGGCAACTCCCGCCTTCGAAAGCGGGTGAGTCGTTGTGCGATGTCAGCAACGCAGCATAACTAACCGTCTTTTCCAGAGAGATATGTTAACCGCTTCGGATTCCACGGAAAGCGAGCCTTCACGGCCTGGCCTGATGCGCACAAGCATGGCAAGAAGACCACGTGGATCCCGGTCATCAGCATACCGTCTGGCGAGTTCTTCGTCCTCCCGAATTCGCATGCATTCCCTGTTCCAGCAGTTATGGCGCGATTCCCAGGTCTTTTCTGGAACACTGTCTCCCGATGACAAGCGAGGAGAGAACGGCGCGTCGGTGGGGCCAGTTCTGGCGGCGACCTGTTGACCATCTTAGCCCTTTGCCCACTGCGTGTGGCTTATGACGATTCCGCAGGCCTTTTTTCGAGTGGACTGATCTTTGAAAACGCTGTACGGTGTCTCGTAAGACAAAACGCCGCCACGAGAGCTTGTGAACAGCCTCTCGGTTCCTCTGGAATGAGAGAGGATGATCCAGAGCCGGCCAGCTCTGGAACCCTCTGGATGGCCAGACACTGTCCACTTGCGGCGAAGGGTGCGCCTCGGTCCGGTTTTCCTTGCATTTGTTGACGTTCCACACAACCGTGGCTTTCTCTTTGGTGAGGTGCGCCATGTGCTGCATGCGTCAAGCTTCCGCGGCCATGACAGCCGCAGCTGGCAAGCCCAGCCAGGGGAATGCAGCCGTCTCTGATTTCAGCCTGGATGCCAAGCGAGCCGTACCAGCGAAGCGATGATCTTCCTCGATGGGTTGTTATAAGTTTGAGCCGACCCCCGCCCGCCCCGCACGCCGCACTCTCCGCGTCATGTCCGAAAACCCAGCACTGCGAAACTCAAGAAACAGGGACTTACACTCACGAGCCACGGGTCGTTTTTCCCTCCAACGCCAAAAATGGATCTACCGCAGCTCTCTCCCGAGGAGCTGGCCAGGGATAGGTCTCCAATCGTCCTCGGCGTCGTGTCCATGTGCCTGGTCATTTCTACCAGCATGCTGTCTCTCCGCCTCTGGACGCGGTATCACATCGTCAAGAAACTCGGCATGGATGATTATGCCGCGGCTTTGTCCTTGGTAAGTTGAATCAGATCGTCGCTGGAACTTCTTTAAGCCCCGGGACAACCGACTAACTCGATCAGGTATCTGTGCTGGGATGCGGAATCGCTATTGCAGTCAGTAGGTGTTGACTCGATCGGTATCGGCAGTCGATTCGTCTAACAACCAGCAGTGACACGATACGGCCTCGGGAGGCACCACCAAACACTTTCCATGGAGGAATACGTACAGTTCGGCAAGGTGAGCGTGCGCTTGGCGAGACCCAGCCACGTTGCGGACTAACAAATCTTTCCTCGAATAGTGTTTCTGGTTTTCCGTGTTTTTCTACAGCTTGGGCCACTTGTGCTTCAAGATGTCCTTCCTGTTACAGTACTACCGCGTTTTGTGCACCGCCCATATGCAAAAACTATACATCGCTGCGATGGTTCTTATCGGATCATGGGGCATCAGCGTCGTGGTCATGACCTGCACTTTCTGCATCCCCCTCGAGGGCTTCTGGGATCATCGGATCCCCGCAAAATGCCTCAGCCAGCAGGTGTCGTTTTACGCTTTCGGGGCGTGCAGCATCGCCACAGACATCACCATCTTCCTCCTGCCGCTGCCAGCGCTTTTCAAACTCAAATTACCCCGGTCCCAAAGGTTTTATCTTTTGGGCATCTTCAGCTTGGGTTTCTTGTGAGCATTCCTTCAGAGACTACGAAACGACCATCAACTGACACTGGACCCTCGCTAGCACCGTGACCATTTCGGTACTCCGCCTTCAGTTCCTCAAGATCGAGCCCGACTTTACTTGGTGGAACGTGGAACCCGCCCTGTGGTCTCTCAGCGAGCTTACCGCAGCAATGGTCTGCCTCTGCTTGCCCACTCTCAAGGCCCTAGCAGGCCGGTTGGGTATCATGCACACCCGGGCAGGGTCCACGAGGACCTGCCCCTCGACTAACCGAAACAGCCACGCCTTCAGCGGCTCGCCATCCAAGGCACCGCTTTCGCCGAGCTCCAAGGCGGTTGACGCCAGCACGTTGAATTCCCCGGCAGAGAAGCCTGGTAGCCTGGACAACTTTCCGGTGGAGGCTGAGCAGTTTCACGATGGGATGATACGGCCGACTCCCGCCCTCGCCGTATGAAGCGCGCACCGGCGCGGTGGTGACGAGTAATGATGTGACGCGATTCGGGAGGCATGATGACCCGTTAGATTTACGCTGGTATTAATAGAAATGGAGGTGAGAATATTGGTTCTACAATATGATCCATATGGCATTAAATGAGCTTGAGTTTTGGAAAGGACTGTGAGACAGATTGGCCGCGAATGCCCAGCGGGATAGTACGCGAGAATGCCCAAACAGCAACGACCACGTACAATACGAGACTTGAACTAACCATACACATCCAAATGGTCACGATTTTTTTGAAACACTAGAAGTGTCCTGCCTGCAAGAACCCACCCAATGTGAACAACGACACAGCCCATGGGGTAGCCCAAATCAGAGAAAAAAAGAAAGAAAAAAAGGGCGGCCTTTTAACCGGGGTTTCTTGTTAATAAGCAAGTAGACGCGACACCGTATCGCGAAGCCCCGAACCATGATGATGTGGCTGTACACACCAGACCAGCCGCCGAGATCCGCAAGTCGTCGTTGACTTAGTCTCTTGCAGCAGTGGACACCCGTCCCCCGAGCTCAGAGGTCAAATCAGGAAACCCGCCTTGCCGAGCCTTGCCAGGACGGTCCTTGGAGGTGCCGAGAACCGCTGGCTCTCTCACAAGAGCCGCCAGGGATGGTGCCGCGGACGGTTCCCTGGCACGATCGACGGTCAACGTTCTGCTAACGGTTCAGCACGCCGAAGCGTTCCATTAAAGTTTACGCCGTGTCCAGCATGTCGCTTGGTTGCACCGAGCCGACTGCCTAGTCACGAAAATTCAGCCACAGCCAGGCTCGACGCCAAGAGCACTCGGCCAACTTGGAGATCGAGGTTGGCAAGGACCAAGGACTTGGTGGACCATGAAGAACTACACAGTAAAACGACAAAGGTTTCTCATCAATTTAAAAAAGAATGTTTCGTGCTCTGGTCCTAAACTTAATGCATCGGGAGAAGCCTAGGCAATGTTCGAGCTTAAAAGGCCGTAGGCGATGATGCTCTTTGGGAGAAATAGCGAAGATTTACTTCTTCATCTGCTGTCCTGGTTCCTTCATCAAATAAATTACATGAACAGTTCACGGCGAAAAAATTCGGCAGTTTCTTCATTCTTCTTTTGAGAAAAGAAAATGAACAGGAGGCATCAGACCAGATAACTCGGCCAGACAATCCATAAAGTCTCTACGACGAAATTAAACTTTATATCAAAGCCCGAGTTGCTCATCATTTAAAACACAATCCCGAAGTATGCGCCAAAAAACAGCCCAAGCCTGCTCTTGCTCAGCAGCTCTAATGGGCCTTCGGCCGAGATATTACTATACAGACCCTGCGAGAAGTGAGATGATTTGTTTTTCTACTTTGCCATAGTTGAACACGTGGCTCGGAATTTACATAATGTATCTCGCCTTGTCTGGACCACTGGCATACACTCCCTTTACTGTGTCGTCGATTCAAGCAAATGGAACTAAAAGATGGTCCGCGAGAAAACTCATTAGCTCTCATTCTCATAGCTACAGACACCACAAGCTTCTGATACAAAGCAAAGCATCGTCCCGGCCTTCCTGATCGCATCTTTCAATAAAGTCTTCTCCAAAGTAGCCCAGGGCATCATCCCATTCTCGTATGGTCTCAAAGATATGTCTCATCAGCATGCGAGGATAGCACCCGTGCCGACCTCTTCTGTCGTGAGAGCGCCGAGAGCAGCTCCCGTACTCGTAAGAGGAGCCCCCTCGACACGAAAACAGCGCCAGGTACCCGTGAACCATCTCGTGGATCAAGAACCCGACGATCTGCGCAATGATCCATCTGCCTGCCGAGTCGATGTCAACATCAACAACGGGGAGCGACGCGATGTTGTCGTCGCGCGGTCCAACCCTGAAACCGCTGCACGAGTCTCCGCAGTTCTCGTTGCCGTCCCGGATGTCGATCCGAAGATGCGACAGCCTCGCGCCAGACGGGCGTCTGCGGATGCGGGTGAGCCAACCTTGCAAGAAATACTGATCGACGATCCGCGCCACCTCGAGCATGTGGTCGAAGTGGTCACGGCTCCGGCTGTCGTAGAGCTCGTGGGTTCCTTCGATCAAGGCGAACTTCAGTCTGTCTTGGGCGCTTACCGCGTCGTCCGGGTCCAAGGCGAGGCCGTGTCGAATGGTTCTCGTCACCAGCTCGCCGATGTAGTACGCACCATACTCACCTCGAGGCTCGGGTTCGGGATCAGTATCGGAGCTCATCCTATTCATGTGGAGAAAGCAAGGATGAAGAGCGGTGTCTGCCTGTTGGTGAGTGTTAGTTTGCCTCGGCATGGCTTCTGTTTGGCCCTGGGCTTGGGTGGTACTGTCTTTTGAATGGCTGGGAGGCACGGAAAACACCAACAGCGTGAACGGCTGTACTAATACAATGCATCACGTTTTGAATGTTACCACAGTACGGTACTTTGTTTGGCTGTCGTACTTGATGACCGGAAACAGAGCCACGCATTGTCTCTGTTCTGGTGAAACGAACAAAGACCCGACTTGAGGAAGAACTGTCAAAGAACGAAACCACATGGCGACCTTCGAGAATGCTTTGACATGTAACATGATTGGCTGGCAACATTCCTTCTGGTCTGGTCGCATTTTTACATCTGGATAACAAGATATTACACAATGTGGCTCGTCACTCAAATGCCTGGTGTGCTGGTCCTGCCTTCTAATGGTAGACGATTTCTTGGAGAACTCGAAACCGACGTGAGATTAGACAAAACGTGCGTCTAGCCCTTTGCGACCGCATATCGCTCTCCATGCTTTTGCTTAATTCTGTCCACCTCCTCCTGAGACCCCACGCCCACCAGCGGGGTACTCTCGAGCGTCAGCTGAGTGTACCCGTATCTCACTCTCCTGTCTTTCAACATCCTCGCCAGCTCCATGCCATCCATGCGACCTGCCGCAGGCGATATGTCCATGAACTTGGAGTCGCGCACGACCGTCGAGGCGTACCCCAGAATCTCCGGCCCGTGAACAAAGTGCGTCACGACGGCGCTCACCACCCCTCCCAACAACAGAACAACGCAGGAGAGCACGTACAGTCCCATCCAGACCCCAGAGACTCGGAACGTCTCAACCAGGGTCTTGGCCTCGACGGCAACGGTGACGTTCGGCTCGAAGGCCGCTGTGGCGTCCACGCTCCCGCTCGGCGCGTTCGAGAACGCCTGGCTCAGGAACACGTACGAGTTCACCAGCTGCGCCAGGCGGTAGCCGAAGGCCCTCGGCCCAACGCTCGCCAGCTCCGGCGGCGCCGTCGCGCCCGTCATCGTCGCCGAGGACGGGTTCTCGAGGTAGTTCAGCGAGATGTCCGACGTGTAGCTCGACGACGAGTGGCCCGTCGCCTGCGGCAGCTTGCGCGAGACGTAGCGGAACACCCGCGCGAAGGACAGCTGGGAGATGTTCTCGTCGGCGTGGGGCCTCTGCGAGGGGCGCTGGGCGACGACGCTGCAGCTCTGGCGGGCCGCGGGGGACGCGCGGGAGCAGCGGACCCGCGATTCTACGTACTTCTGCGTGACGCCGCAGCGTGACGTGGTGTAGTCCGGCGGTCCGCGGGAGCTGGTCTGCTCTCTCGCCTGGAAGAGGAGCGTGGTCGGGTTCGCGACGACCCCCGTCTCCGCCGCGAACACGTCCGGGCGGTTGGCGTCGTCGACCCCCAGGCCTCGCCTCGTGTACCAGTCATAGTCGTTCCACAGCCCGTCAACGAAGTTGTCCACGGCGAGGTTCCACCCGGCCCCCCGGTCCTGGTCCGCGCTGCCGTTGGAGAGGGGGACCGTGCCGTTGAGGTAGAGGTTCCACCCTTGCCAGGTGCCGTTCGCGACCGGGCTGCAGCGGTCGGACATGCAGAGAGACGTCTCGTTGAACAGGACCGCCGAGGCAAAGGCGGCGCCGGAGCCCGGGCTGTACTTGAAGGACGAGACGCTGACGTTGTCGCATTCGAGGTGGATGTAGCTCGACTCCAGCGAGAAGACGGTGTTGCCCTCGGCGATGCGTGTGACAGGGACGCCGACGAGGGACGAGAACTCCAGGCCGGCGGCGCCTCCCGGGACGTCCTGCCAGTCCGGCTTGCCGAAGTCGCCGTAGGACGACAAGGCGGGAATCTTGACGTTCCCCCAGACGTCCATCGCGTCGGCCTTGACCGCGTCCGGGCTGAGGATGAGGGCGTTGTACATGGCGTTGACGATGGACATGCGGTTGAAGTTGTAAGCGTAGCTCGTGGGCGAGACCTCGGACCACGCCGCGAACTGGGACTGGGCGTCGGTGTCAAAGTAGACCACGTCCGCCGGCCGGGCCACGGGCCGGGGGTCGGTCTCGAGCATGCGGAGGACGGACTGGCCGCCGAGGGGCGAGAAGACCCAGACGAGCACCAGCAAGAGCGTGAGGAGGTTGAGCGCCCGCAGCTGGAAGTGGACGAGGAGGGTTCCGCCCACGGTGCGGCTCCCCATCAACTGTTCCAGGGAGCCCATGGTCGCGCCCCTTTCGAGTTTCCAACGGGCGCCTTGCGACATGAGACGCCCGATGATTGCCGCGAAGATGATCGGGAAGAGCGTCGCGAGCTGCGTGTCTGTACATCAGCACCCCGTCATCCGGCACTCCGAGAGAACATGCACACTTACAATCGTGACCGCATTCCGATACCGCCCCGTGACGGCTTCGTCAGCCTCCCGCCCGTTGATCCTCAACACCATGATCGCAAACACAAGAAACCCGAGCGGGCAGACGACCGCGGCGACGTCGGTGAGGATCACAAAGGGCTCCCTGTTGGCCCTGCGGAAACCGGGCGCCGCGCCGTCGTCCCGGCCGTCATCGCCCTGGCCCGGCGCCGCCTCGCACGCGGACGTGTCCTGGCTGCCGCCCCTCTCCCGCACCGAGGCTCCCGGGTCCCCTGCTTGTTCGCCGCCTCTGTGTTTTCGAGATCCGGGGTCGCCATTAGAGGACTCTGTTCGCGCGGCCGGCTTTGGGATTCCATCTTGCTCTCTGGGGCAGTGACCTCGGGCCGTTGGGAGAAGGCTTTTGCGCGACCCTTGCGGGACGGACCGTATTTGAGGGCTCTACCAACATGCTAGGCAGCAGAATTATTCTGGCGATGCCCGTCAGATTTTGGGAGATCATGCATGATACACCTCGCTAGCATCGCAAAACCCCTGGCAAAACGGGCCCTGGCCTTAGCGCTTAGTGTAGCAGGAATGCCCCCCTTGTTCATGGTTCCATTGATGGATCGGACCATGCTCGACTTGGTACCCTGTTGGAAAATGGGCTCACAGCTGATTTCGAGAGAGAGAAAAACGGAAGGACGAGTCTTGCAGCGAGCACCACACACACACACACCCTCTCTCTTTTTTAATTTCATATAATTAAACTAAATTGTGTCATGCCATGTGTTGCGAGTCCGGAAAGCAGCTTTAAAACCGGTAAAGGTCTCTATTAGTGTCTTGCTAGAGTAGAGTCATCCGCAGCGAACAAACCAAAGTACGAAGAGCCTCTTTGGCTTTATGACTGGCTTGTGATTTTCGCTGCTTGGAGTTGTCGAGCCGTCCTCCCGGAAGGGAAAAGATGGATGAACGTTGCTAAAGAACGCATGTTGTTGAAGGCCGAGGTGCGAGCCCCGTGACGACAACCGCCCTACCACCAAATCAATCCGACGAGCTCGTACTAGACAAGAAATGCAACGAGTATAGACCGACAAGGAGATGGTATCTTTTACTCACACCCGTGCCGCCACGTACTTCTGATTTCTCGTGTCATGTAACAGAAGACTTCCGAGTTGCGGGACCCAATCACAGGTTCACGTTGAGTAGGACGCCAACGTTTCCCCAAACTTGTCTGCAGTGTGTGAGATTCGAGTCAATTGCTTACAGTCCGCGCTACTGATACAACTCAAAGCAAACCAAGTCACACGCCGCCTTCTGCAAGACTGCATGGTACAACCCGAACCAGACGAGGCCTGCAATGGCTTCCGCAACGCCGCAAGCGGGTGCGCAACTCCCCCAAACCGCGACGCCGACCTCGTCCTCTACGCGAGAAAACAAACCGATTTGCAAACGACTGCTCATTCTTCTTTGTTCTCGTCCAAGCCCCTGTGAGCAAACACCACGGCGGCCTTCACATCGGCTTCGCGGCGAGCCACCAGACGCGCTGCCCCTTGCTCCGCGACGAGATCCTGTCGCCCCTCTTCCACAACTCGAGCCCGAAGTCCTCGTACGGGTGGATGGCCTCGTCCGTCAGCCCGAACCCCCCAGCCGGGCGCCCAGCTCTGGATCTGGCCCACGACGGCCTTCAGCAGCGCGACGAACGCGAGGCCGTGGCCGCCGCCGTCCGCGTCCCGGTGCATGAGGTCAAAGTCCGCGTCGCACTGCCCCCGGCGGCAGGAGAACAGCAAGAGGTACGCGTGGACCATTTCGTGGACCGCGACCTGGACGATTTCTCTCAGCGGTAGCGGCGTGCTCGCGCCGTCGGCGCGGTGGCGGACCGTGCTCAGGCGGATGCCGATGGTGGGCCCCCGGGCTTGCTGCCGCGGAGGGGCTGCGTCCATCCCACGCGCCCCCGGGCCTGTCCGACTTCCAGCAGGACCGGATGGGAGACGTGGTTCAGCTGGGACGTCGGGAAGAGGAGCCCCAAGAGGCACAGTTCGTCGATGGCCTTCATGAGGGAAAAGATGGCGTCGGTCGAAACGACCTCCGGGTTCGTTTCGGCGCCTTGATCGGACAAAACGCGGGCGACGCTGTTCTTCAGCGACTTTTCGCAGGCGGTCCACTGGACCGGCCCGAGTATGCTTTCGGACAGGGTGATGGCGACGTCGTTGATGTTGTACGACCGCGGTTGCGGCAGGCCATCATCCTGGTGGAGTTTCCGCGCGTGGTGCGGGCATTGTTGTGGGAGGAACTTGGCCCGCTTCGATTCTGCCATCTCGACCTGTCGCGTCATTGTTTGTGGGTGGTTCTGCCGTTTCTTCTCCTTCAACGGCCATGTTGCTGTTATGTTCGTTTTGTAAAGCCGAATCTGTCTCGCGACGACGCTCGGGTGCGTCTGGCACATCTGCCAACCGTCGCAGCACGGGCACTCCCCTCACCCTCGAAGCGCCCTCGAGAGAGGCGCATGGTTTCGGAGCAGAGGCTCGATCGGCCTGGAAGCCTCCGTCGGCAACGTCTTGCGGTGAGCGAGCTTTGTACGCTTCATAGCGGGGCGTCGCAGCTACGCTGTCGTCACCAATAGCCGGCATAGGGCACGGGTGGCAGGGAGGATTTCAGTGGCGGTGCCGCTGCTTGTTTGGCAGGAATGTGAACGAGAAAGGAGGTCGTCCGCCTAGAAGGCGGGCCCGGTTGATAGAAGGTCTAGTTAACGATGAGGTAGAAGATGGAAGGGATTACAATGTGATAGTCCGATATGACCGTCCGTCCGCCGACCCATGATGATGCACCAGATAGACCCCAGATGGCAGAATCGCCCCACAGTAGTAATAGTAGTAGTAGT
>JAIMZG010000369.1:0-54642 GCA_020466075.1 Colletotrichum coccodes
GTATCTAGACTCCAGCTCGGCTCGGGGTTTCTCTACATCAAGACCGTTAGCATCGTTGACCTCAACATTGACGAAAGTGTGACCTCACCAGTAATAGGCGCAGCTGGGCAAAGGGTGCCAGCGCAAGCACTACCGCGTAGATGTCGCGGATCAGCATGGCTAGTGTGGTTGTTTTGGAATATCGGATAATTGAATTGCTTGGTTGTTTTCTGCCGCAAGTGATACACCGGGGAGTTCCAGTCCTCGAAGTTTTTGTTCAGAGTTGACATGGCTGTCTTGACATTTACTTTATATCGAGATCACACAAAACGTCGATGACGATCGTAGTTTCGTCTTGCAGGCGGATCACTCGGCAATATCCACTCTATTGCCCACATCGCCCCTTTTCGAAGTTAGATATAGTACGCTTGTGCTGGTTGTGGCCAGCATTACGCATACCTGACTCGAGAACAATCCCTACATATTAGGTCAATGAAAACACCCACGATGACTCCACACGCATATTGGTGTTCAATAACTGAATCCGAGATCGAGCGCCAAGCTTCTCATTCAGAAAAGTTTCCATTTGTGAACGGCAGAAGTATATAATACATCTCGATCAAGGATGCAACCGAGTGGTGAGGAACATGATCTAATCATATGGTCTCATACTCCTTCGCTTCACTTGTCTCCCCTCCATATCCTCTGTCTTCATGATCTCACTCTACTGGCATAGTATAACGTTTCAACCTGAAGGACAAGATCCAAGCCCGACCATCATCATGACTTTGCATAAACGCAGCGTTTCTAAGCCGATGACCGACATCTTCACGAGCGATACCGATATAGATCGCCGGGGTTTATCACGAACAGTTCCTATGAAAGTTCTCTGTTTAGGACTTGGAAGAACAGGAACAGCATGTATCTAGCCCTCCCCTCTCATATGTCCGGATCGATTTCTAATACAACGGCAGCGCTTCGGTCGGCTTTGAAACATCTGGGGTTTGAGGATACATATCACATGTTGAGCGCCAGCTCTGAGAACCCTCCGGATTGTTTGTTATGGAGCGAGGCGCTTGCAGCCAAATACGACGGCACCAGGGCCAAATTTGGCAAAGACAGGTGGGATGCCTTACTCGGGCATTGCCAAGCCGTGTGTGACTGGCCAGCAGCTTCATTCGCGAGTGAGCTGATCGAGGCATACCCCGATGCCAAAGTAATCCTTACGACGCGTGACGCCGACGCCTGGTTCAAGTCTACCAAGGCCACTGTGAACTGGCGTGCCAACGATTACTTCCTGTGGGCATTGTCCTACGTTGATTGGGCTTCTTCCATGTACTACCCAATGCTTCGGAAGTATTGGGATTCAGTTTTCATGGGCGACTTTGAGAAGAACGCCAAGGCTGTGTTTTTGTCCCACAATGAACGGATTCGGAGTCTTGTTCCCTCCGATAAACTCCTAGAATTCCGGATGACTGACGGCTGGGAGCCACTTTGCAAGTATCTGGGTTGCCCCATCCCTGCAATCCCATTCCCGCACGTCAACGAGGGAGATTCGTATCTCAAACGGGTCAAACGGCGAAATTGTCTTCAGTTGTGCAACGTGCTTCTCCGTTGGCTGAGTTGGGGCATGGCTAGCTGGGGTCTTTATTCTGCCGTACAAAGCTTTCGAAGTACGTAAGCGCTTCTATCAGACATTCAACGTTCTTTTTCTTTTTCATTTTTTTTTTTGGACCGCAGCGCCCCTTCTATTGCATTTTAGTGGAACGGTCAGGCAAACCTGTTTGTCCTAATATGAGCTTGAATGCGGTATCATTTAAATCCATGCTGAAAGCACTCAACAGCGGAGCGATGGCGGGCAGGGTAGGTTGGGACGGGAAATTGATCACTAATCACAGCCAAACCGGGACACTAACCGGGGACTTCCACAAGATCTACACATTGGCTGTAGTGCCATGTTGACTTCGGGTTCCATGTGGGCGACCCGGGGCTATGCCAGTGAGCCTATATTGCGTGTAGAGCTTGGAGGTACTACGTATATTGGCATGATCCACCGTTCACCGCCTCGGTGGGTATGTTCTTGTGACCATGCAAGTCCCGCCTGAGTCGTATGCTATCTCCTCAATGGGGCACCAATTCGCTAGTCATCCATTCATGTGCAAACCACAGCTTCCCGCAAATGCATCATACTCACTTTCCAGCTTGCTCCCTAAATCCAATCCAAACCTAGGTGGACCATGTTACGAAACATATTCAATCTGCCCTGGGCTTACCTGCCGAAGCACAAGGCGGTGGTTCTGGCCGTAATAGCTTCGGTCCGGGTTGTCGACTTTTACCAGATAGCCAGCTTCCAAACTTGCATGGCACTGCATCTTCAACATTTGCAACCCGAATTTTCCTCAACCGACCTGGCAAGGCATGTGGGCGTGGCCCAAGGCATGTTTACAGCCGCGCAAATCCTCTCAGCGCCGGCATGGGGTATTGCTGTAGACCGCATTGGCCGTAAAGCATCCATTCTCATAGGCCTCGTCGCAACATCTGTTGCGTGTATCGGAGTAGCTTTCGCGGGTTCTATTGAAGCGATAGTATTTTGGCGTTTCTTTGCTGGTGCCAGCAATGGTACAGTCGTCGCTGCCCGAGCTGCCATGTCCGACAATCTCACTCCGCAGCATCTACCAGCTGGCTTTTCTTTGCTGGTGCTTTCATTTCACGTGGCCAATGCCATCGGACCACGTAAGTCAATGCTTATCTTGGACTGCACGGACAGCCGTCATCCTGGCGTTGTAGCTGATTACGACCTGTCATGATGATCATGGCTGATACTCGCGTTACAGTAATTGCAGCCGCTTCAATGAGCCCCTCTATCGGATGGCCTTCATTATCTTCTTTGGTTTCGGAGTCAAACAGTGTCGGAATCAGTAGCTGGATGATCAACAATCCTTACGTAGCGCCTAATCTCCTGAGCGCATTTTTTCTGGTAGCAGATGCTTTGTTGGTGTGGTGCAAATTGGAGGAAGTGCACGAAGGCAAGTACTGGAATTGGCAGAAGTGGATTGTCGATTCATTTGCTTGGCTTTGGCGAATCCCCCATCATTTTACCCATCAATATAGGCCGATATCAGATTTCGATAGCGAAACCATGGGTGGTGACAGTACCATCGAGGAGATGCGTTTGGTAGGATTTGAGAGGGAGCCGCGTCGCTCGCAGCAGCAACTGGGGCCCATCTGGACGCCAAAGTTCATCATCGTCTTGTGCACTGTCGCAGCTCTCGAGTTCCATCTCGGGTAAGTTCCCAATCCTGGTCAATCCGACACAAAGTAGTTCCAATTTTAGTACCCTATTGCTAAGATGTAACGTAAAGTGCCTTCGGGTCCCTCTGGCCATTGTTTGTGGTGGCCGTCCGCCGCCAAACCGACACTCCCACTAAGTTGCCGTTTGTTTTCAGTGGAGGACTTCAACTCCAAAGCTCAGACCTTGGGTTTGCTGTAGGGGCTCTGGGCATAATTGGCGTACTCCTACAACTCACCGGGGTGCCGTATCTTACTGCAAAATTCGGTGCGGTGCGGGCTTTCAAGGCCACTCTTCCTCTTTTCCCGGTCAGCCTATTCATTACACCATACTTGTCTCTCTTACCTGCTGGCTACAGCCTCAGTCTGTGGCTGGGCATCTTTTTCGTTTTGTTTCTGCATGTTCTGGGCCGATCATTCGGAATTCTGGTATCGATTCTGCTGGTGAACCAGTCGACTACACAGCCGTCCCGCCGGGGAACAGTACACGGAATAGCAAACGCAGTGGCAAGCACCTTTCGATCAGCTGGTTCCATTGCCGGTGGGTCATTATACGGACTCGGTGTAGAGAAGGGCACAGTCGGCATAGGTTGGTGGTTTACATGCAGTGTCAGCATTTTGGGCTGGGCTTTGGGCTCTTGGCTTTAGGGGCGCATTACGTGCTTGTATTTACATTGGTTGCCTGCGCATGTTGATTTCCTCAAGGAGGATTACAAAGGGAATATTATTCCATTTCGTAGTTGCAGAAAGTTGAATTCGCTTTGCGATTTTTAGGGAGGGAGTGGTTTCGAGAGCATTTAGTTTCAAGCAGGGCAGCTGAAAAAAATCGTAACGCCGACCACATTGTTGTGAGAGAGGATGGTTCATTGTGTAACTACGCTGCTGAGTCACTCCAAGGAAACTCTCTGTATATTCTCTCCTCATTTTTCTAGCTCTACTAACTGTAGCTTAAAGCATATGCATCGGGATTGTCGAGCTGCGTTTTGTAGATCTGAAATGCACACCTGGACCGCATGTGAAACTTTGCGGTTTGTTCCCTCGATCTTGGGCCGGACAATAATTCCGAGTGCTGTCCCTTCGAAATTCCCGGAATTCTAGGGCGATTGGCCGCATTTTACGGGAGGGTTGTCCTCCTGCCCCCACATCACCCAGCAACGGGCGGCTTCAGAAATGTTATACCATTGGATCAGCCACTCGCAGCCTTGAATAGATTGGTAGTTCAGGAGAAATATGTGATTGCTGCTGAACAAAAGCTCATCGAATCTTCACAAATGCGGGGCTGCATCTTAATCTCGGTCGTCGACGATGTTTACCGAAACACTAAACGAGCAAGAAGAGGAATACGGAGCAGTTATTTCTGATGATCCATTCTCCCCGGAGGTAAGCGAGACTATCGCGCTTCATAATGAATGGAGATCGCACGGCCACGTTGCAGGGGGAGAACTGTCCCCTGGTGGGCATTTGCCGGCTCAAGCTGCCTTTTATCAGCTTCATTTCTAATCCTCGCGGTCTTGTTCTACACCCGCCATCAAACCCCTCTACAACTTGTCACAGTCGACAACAGTACGACTTCTCGGGCTACCAATGCGCACCATTGGGAGTGCCACCAGACGTCTCCCATCGTCGAGGCTGCAAGCTTGATACGTTCTCACTACACTGGTATCCAGCAGATAGATATAAGGATAACGACACCCTCAGGCTGATGAGGGAGCTCACAGAGATGGATTGGCCGCGGTTTTACGATCCAGAGGCGCGGCAAAAGATGGACGTGTTCAATCCTGCGGACAAACAGGCATGGGTGTCTAAAAAGGAACACTTGTGGCATTGCGGCCACCTTCTCATGCAAACACACCTCTGGATCACCAAAGGCCCTGACCCGCCTGTCAACTATGAGCATACTGAGCATTGTACGCGCACGCCCTTAGACACTATTGAAAAAGACCCTCCGCCGGATTTGGAGGATATTAAAGCCAACATCAAAACTCCTGAGGAACCTGAACACTGGCCCATGGTATATTACAAACATCAACTTCTTCTAGCAGTAGCCTTGATTTTCTGATCTGCTGTCGTTGAATCCAGATTAAACCTCACTATACATGTGCGAAGGAGGGTCTCTTCTGCAAGTCTGTGTGATTAGGCTAAAACTTTATCTGTTCTTTATCTTAGAGAACGGTGATTTGTGTTTTAACAGAGATTCGAGTTCATGATCACATGGCAATAAAGCCCAATGGTAGTACACAGCTTTTTTGACATTGCTCCCTCCGCTTGAAAGAGATAGATTTCATCATGACTATAATGTGAAGTCGATGAAATAATCATGGACTCTATGTTAAAACTTGCGTACAGATGGGGCCCCTGAAAAACTCAGTGGCTTCCAAGAACATGAGATAATTTATGAGGCTCGAATGACAGAGAAGATGAGTTGAATTTATGGCCACTGTTAGTTTGAGGGCTATGCGCTGTGTACCATAGCGTAGCTAGCATATTCACATGGAGCTTCAATGTTAGTTTCAGGTTTCTCTCATATCACTTTTGGTCAATTTCGTCTATAATGTTGGCTGTCAATGATGCTCGTGCGAGTGATTCTCATGTCGGTCGGCGTCGCTATGTTCGCCATCACTAATGCTATTCACATGCCCTCCATTATCATTCTCGTAAGATTGATATATTCTGTTTGCTATCCTCTCTTCCATCTCTTGCCTCTGGTGTTTCCACTCATAGCCGCAAGTCGGAAATTTCAGGAAGTGATGGCTATTGAAGAGATGGCGCCACTGAGACAGTTCCCAGTTGATCAACATGTCAGCGCAATGCTCGCTGTATGCATGGCTGTATGTCCAGCTGTCCATAGGTCGGCCTAAAGCGACCGCTCGGTGGTATTTCTTCCAAATGAGGGCGCAATGCGCCATGTGTTGATACCACAGGATCCACGCGTCATGCATATCGCCGCGCATCGCGAGATCCTGGGAAATCATTTTCTCTGCCGCCGGTGTGTGACTGTTACGAGCGAATTCCCGCACCTGCGCATCCCAATCGTCGCCCAGCTGGTCGTCGTAGCACTCCGGAGGCACCCATGCGAAGTTGTGAAGTTCGAAACGGCAACCCAGGACGCGGGCTTCCTCTGGTGTGTCGCCGCATTTCCTCAGAACAGGTACCGGTGTGTGCGCTTCGGTCCGGTCAATGTCGTCTTTTGTAAAGTTGGTATTAAGGTGTGGGAGGGCAGGACCAAGAAGCAGCCATATCAAAGTGCCGGACACGGCAACGCTAGTCACCAGTAGCACGACTGTCTGCTTGCTAATGCGGTACCGGGCAATGCTTTCCAGTGACCGTTCCGCGGCATTTTCAGAATACCATCTTGCTGGATGGGTAATCATTGGGTTGAAAGCTACAAACAGTCAGTATTTTAAACGCTACTAAGACGTCCTGTTTGTGGCCTTACAAAACAGACAGGTGATTTTAAACCCCCAAAGTCTTAAAGACAGCGCACGTTGTAGCTTAGTCGCACTTTCCAAGCGAGGAGATGCCTGTGAAATGGAATACGGGGAGAGCAGACCAAATTGGTACGTCTTAGCCAAAGGAAATGAGTTCCTATATTGCGCAAACGTGGAACAAAATTGCCGTGAGAAGTGACGTAGAAGGCTTGAGCCTTACGACAATCGGAGTTTTGTGTTCGGGAATTGATGAATGAAAGGTTGTTGACGGCTATAGGCAATAACACTGGCATGAGCGCTGTAACATTATGCTCTGGTGAATTTATTATACTTCATAGCCATATTTGGCAACCTCTGAGTTGACAATTCACGAAATCCGAATCCCTCATCGTTTTTTGTCGGCGAAAATGGCATGGAATAACGGCAGCATTGAGCCAAAAATCAAATACTCTATCGTCGATTTGGAGCAAGAAAACAGCCATGAAGATGACACAACATCAGAGCATCGTTTTTTTCCTTGGTTTAAACGACCCTCTTGGCTGGACAATTCCGAAAAGCGGTGGAAGGGCCACTTCCCATGGCGGCTGCTGGCCTTCCTCGTCGTTGCCATTCCTAGCACCACCGCCGTAATTTCCGCTGCATTTGTCCTCGGTCAGTCGGCTGAGGAGCACCCAGAAACGAAACCACTTGCAGGAACATCGACAAACTTGGTTGCGAATTGGCATGACTTGCCAAGCTGCGGCAGATCTCTCGACGAAGCACGCGCGAATGGATGTGTCTTTGATCCCATGTTGAAAGTATGGACTCCTCCAGCCTGCTACTTTCCTCACGTCACAGAGGAATTCTTGGCTGCAAATGAGACGTGGTGGTATGATGAGGAACAACGGCACGTGCTGCCTTTATCTGAGTTGCAGAAGGGCCAATTGGACCATTACTTCGTGCAGGAAGATCATCACATACGCCACTGCTTGTATACCTGGCGCGAGCTTTCATGGGCATATTCTACAGGACAACTGGTCGATGAAGACTCTGCTTCATACAGTCATGGAGACCATTGCGTTCAGTGGCTGACTCCTGGATCTGTGAAGCACAGTACACCAAAGTCAACTTTGGGTTTACGAGAGGTGTGCGAAATGGGCATGACAAATATTTTGGGGGGTTCCTCTTAAATAATAGCAGTATTGATCGAATTAAGTTGGCTATTCCTACACGTGCTCACATGCACCAATTTTTCGAAATCAAGATGAGAAATGTCCGACGCACTCGGCCTATTGTTCGCTTAGACTGGAGTGTAAAGTGTGTCGTAATTAGACGTTATCATACTTGACAGGAAGACGATAAACCCCACCATCAAGTTGACCAGCGCCATTTGCAAGGTTGATTGAATGATAGCTCTGGCCGTAATAGAAGGCAGAGTAAAAAGTTCCCGATCCTAGATCCGCCTCAGTATTGGATTTCTATTCACTCGGAAATTATTTTTGGGGTTTATATCCGAGGTTTCTGCATTATTGGACGGTGAACTTTGCTCCCTAGGATTAAAGGAACTGCATAGGGCTACATCGCAATCTTGGGGCGAGTTTACAGGTAATGGTGTACATACTCGTGGCCTCAACTACGACCACGCCATCGATATCGAGCCGAGGCAGTTCTGACTTGTCCGAGACCGACACAATGCTGGAGACTGGAAAGCTGGCAAGAATAGAAGCTTGTCTACCCAGGAGTAACTTCGTCAGTGGGCTCAGCAGACTGAGATGGCCGCTTCTGATTTTTCTCCAAGCTTATGTGCTGCTCCTGTTGTTAAACCACAACCACAACGAACAGTGTCCTGCAGAACCCGGACATGACATCAACTAAATCGTCCCTATGCTTAAGTTTTCAAATCACCTCACGTCATAGGTTGAAATCGAAGAAGGTTTAAGGTTTTGACAGGACCTAGTATCCCGATATCCCTATGGTTTTCGCGACGAGATTGAGCAATTCACACCAAACTATACTTCAAAAGCAGCTACACTAGAAGTCCGCCACCGATAGGAGCAGTTGTTTCCAAGTGAATCCCCCGCCTATCAATCTAGGTTTTCCGAGATCAGCTTGTAATAGCATTTTGCAGTGGGTGGTGGTCTCGTGCATGTAGACCATCCGGAGAATTATGAACATCTGGGCACGCCTATCAAGCCTCTAAGACAGTGTGATTTTGGTCCTCTCTGCATGGTTTCATGGGTTCATCAACTCCATTGTCTGGTAAGTAATCCTTTTACTCAGCTTTCCAGGGAGGGAAACTGACACCGTTCGTTAGAGCATGGCGACGACCTTTTTGGTGCTTTGCCGCGACGTAAGCATGGACTGTTCCAATCTGATACCTCATTTCTGGGCTCAGTCATTGCTAATAGCGACTTTCGGTATAGTGTCCCATGTGAACATAGTCTTCGAGGATCAAGTGGAGCTTTCCGCGCTGAACTACACCTCAGAAGCACACTCTCTCGAGGTTCTCGACCGCTGGAGGTCACTCATACCAAGTAAGTATCACCTGCCCTCTGGCACCTCCGACACATGGGCTGAAAGGCGGCGTAAGAGGGAAGGGGCAATGTAAATATAGGCGATCTTGATCAGTATTCCAGCGACATACCACAACCGTTCAAAATCAATGGCTTTGGAGAGCTTTACATGACGTCGTGGGTTCACCAACTACGCTTCCTGGTCAGTTTCTCTCCTCGTCACTCGTCATGATGGCCTGCATACTGACTAGTAACGCTTTAGTACTATGTGATGAACGCATATGACAAGCTGATTCGCCTAGGTCCTACGGGAGCAGAGTCGATAGCAACCCATGGCCGAAAATACCCCGACACTCGACAATGCTACGACTATCTCCGCCAGGCCATTATGTGCCATGCCGACTCGACGTTAGAGGGTGCTTCCGGTACGGGACCTCCGCGTGGCACGGATGGTTATGGCTTCACCCACGTATGTCGAAATCGTGAAGAAAGCATCAAGTGGATAGAATCAAGGAGGTCATTTGATGACCAAGATGTCCTTGGAGATATGTAGTCATTAATACCACGCTGTGCTATGATGATGCTTAATGCGGAGGACCCCATGCATTGAGCAAGATATGTTTTATAAAAGCAATAAACCGCTCAGCGAATGCCGTAACAACATTCTTATAGAAACTTTTAGATCCTTGTTACTGTAAATCTTGTGATAGATTCGTCCGGGAGGAAGATGGAACTTTCCATGAAAGACGCCTGTTCGAACACCCGAAATAGGAGATGTTATCGTCCGACTGGCTTCCTAGTCAAGTATTACACTAGGAACCTGGCCCTGACCTCATGTGACCCATGAAAGCAGGGAGCCATGGATATATAACAATAAGAGTCGAGTCTTGATGATCAACTGCATTTATGTGTATCTTGTTCGCTACTCAATTTCTAACAAGGCGGGTAGTTGATACTGACGAGCGTTCTCACCTCGGGTTGTGTCGTGGCATACTCATCCCCCGCCATATGGGCGCAATGATCCGTATGTGTAAGACTCAGCGTCAACCCATCCAGTGGCCGCCCAGCCCGGACTGACCTCGCCAGCTTGCGCCACACGTACAGGCAGTGTCACATGTGCCACTCGTTCGTCGCCCAGATTTTGTCCCTCACGAACCCAGTCTTGTCCGCCTCATGTTCCCTTTCCTGCCCGTCGTCGGCCCAAAACCGCCACCCGCCGGGCTTAATGGAGGTCAGGAAATATTCCTGTAGCTCGTAGTCAATGCAGCGCGGCGGCAGCCACGGCGTGGTGACGTGGGCGAAGTCGCAGCCGCGAGCGACCGCCGCCTCGGGCGAGTTGCCACAGGGCCTGCGGGAGAGGTGCTGGACGACGGTGAGCTGGCCGCCCGTGAAGGTCAGGCCGTCGGAGGGGTTGCGCTCGTCGAGAAGGCTCATCCGGGAAGCCCGCGAAATGAGCCAGACGGCGGTGATGCCTGCGGTGAGGACGATGGTTTCCCAGATGATGCGCCAGTGGGTTCGCCACCGCGATCGGGGCGGGTGGCTGATGTTGTTGTCATCATCTGAGCAGCTGGACCCGTCGACAGTTGTGCTAGTACTGCTGTGGGTTTCGGTTTCAACCGAAATGCGCTGAATCTTTTCGTACTTTGGCATATTTGAGCCTTTGCTGAAGTAGTTGATCCGCACGAGAGTGCTGTGGGATATGCACGATCTTCGATACGTATAGTCAGATAGGGATGCAAGAGCAACCACTAAATCTTCCCGTGATGATGACTGCCAACAAACAGGGCGATGATATCAAATGTTTCCAATTGATTCGGTTCATCGACCATGATTCCTTCAGGGTAAGCTATCGCCGCAGGCACTTCGGTAATTCTTTCAGATAGTATTCACACGCTCAGCTCGGAACATGACTTTTGTGCTTCTCAGTGAGCGAGAATGTCAAGTATGCTTCCAACATACATCTCGGGAATATTGTGCAAAAGTCCGGACATACTTGGAACCCTTCTTCCTACTATCGAGGGTTGGGGAAAGCTCCGGACAATTCTCCAGTCGGTTGGTCTTGATTTCCCTGGAGTGAGAGATGTAGAAACCTCCGATCACCACAGGGCTCTTTGGAGATGTGGCAAACGACAGCAATGTCGCAGCCGGAGTGGAGATAGGCGTAGTTTCGAAGCATGTGTTGTTGGACAATAATCCCGTGAGTTTCTGGATGAACTTGATAGACAGTTCACACCTTGATTCGGCATGTGCTTGGGTACTAAAGATGTCATATATGACCTTGGCCACCATAGCTATAGTTCGATGAACAGTCGTCACAATCAGTGATCCAACCAGGAACCGTATTACCTTTACAAACTTACAGTTAGCACCAAAACCCGCACCTATTCAAGATGGTCGCCCCTTCCAAGCTTCTCGCCACTTGCGCGCTCCTCGGAGCCTTCGTCCTCGCTGGTAGGCGAACCACTCCCAAATGCATAGCCACTCAGGGGCCCATTTGTTGACGGGGCGTATCTAGCACCTACTGGGAAGTCTATGGACGTTGAAGTCCGCGAGTCCACGACCTCGTTCAGCTTCAAGCGCGATGACTCTGCCGACAAGCGTGAGCCGACGACCTCTTTCAGCTTTAGGCGCGACGAGAATGGGAAGCGGGAACCAACCACCTCTTTCAGTTTCAAGCGTGATGAATCTGGAAAGAGAGAGCCTGCCAACTCTTTCAGCTTCTGAAGCGACATGATCACGACATCCTGCGTGAACGATCTGTGAACTGTGATGAAACTGTGCAAAATGGTATATTGGACTAGGGGTTCTGCTAATAGTACCAAATTTCCATTTCGCATACGTCACATGAGCGCAAATATCAAGTCTCCCGTGAGTGGATCGTCATTGCCAACCTGAAGAGTGCGTTGAGTCCCTCGATAGATTCTTGGGGTTGTTGGCTCTCCATTCTTTTGGTTCACACTTCTACATTGCCACTTTCACTCGGCTACAAAAAGGCGCGTTCGGATGCATGCAATAGCTCGGCACCTCCCAGTAGACCACCAGGGCGAGATACAAACTTGCGTTGGTGCTGTGACATGCTATTGGTACTATTTTATACTGCCCCTCTCGTTCCTTTTCCTAGTCCCTACTGCCCTCTACCTCGCCCGCTCTTCTATTGATTTTGCCCTCGCCTCCTTGCTCTTGTTCCTGTTGCCGTCGCCCCTATCATACTTCTACCGTGGTCGTACTCCGAAAGAAAAAGGGATGAAATACAAACGCCGGGAAGTAAATGACGAGAGAAGGAGGAAATAAGAAATGGCGAAAATGTACACCTATCAATTCTGTCTTCTTTCCCGTCGCGCGCGGGACAGCCGAGTCAAGAGCAGGAGGCCGAATACGGTTTTCGCTCTGGCCAGGGCACCATTGTACGATCTTCAACGGTCTTTTGCATAACGGTTCCTTCCCACTCAGGCCCAGACGAGAGCGGAAGCCCCCGGGGAATACGTGAATTGCCAGGACGAGTCTCAACATCGGGGCTGGCGCCGGAGCAGCACGACACACTCAATCAACCTCGCGATCCGGAGCAAGGGGGACGGGGCGGAGCCAAACTCGTCTCTGGGAATTTCTTGGGCATTACCACAATCCTACATCGATTTTTCTTGCTTTATCCTAATTCCCTCTTCACGCGAAGGATTCACGTTAACTACCAAGTATACCACATTATTGCCCCTGTCTTTAGTCGCCGCCGAGGTGGACTTTTCCCAATCAATACGAACGCAGCCAACCTAAACTGGGCAGTTGTCATCGGAATGGGATGTCATGGGTAGGCGTCTGGGCAACCGGATCTGGGCCACGGGTATAAGAAATGGTTTTGCCGTACATGGCATACAAAACAAAACGCCCCCCATCGCAACTGAGAGGTTACGGTTGCGGCAACTCGAAAAAATTGTTCATGTTGTCAAGGGGAGGTTGAAAGCAGCCCATCTTCAAAACACTGCATCATGTCTCCTAGAGTTAGTTCCTCCCGGGAAGATACATCTTGAAGAAAGCCTTCTTATCTTCTGACACTGGGCAGGGCTAAAACCCGACTGGTTGCAGTCATTCTGTTTCTGATAGTTCCGGTTTACTGTCATCTCTGCTAAGGTATTGACTCCTACATCGCATCATTTGCGACCAGATGTGACTCAAGATCGTGAGGCCAGCTATTGAACAACTTCTGACCAAGAAGAGAACGTCTAGTCGGAGTCTCCTCATTCAAAGGACGAGAGACTTCTCACGCTAGAACTCCCAGAGTCTATAGGTAGGTTCAGGGTGTCGGAACTATATTGCCTGCCATGGGAGGAAGTCACGCCATTGCATGGTGGGTGTTTGGACGAGACTGAAATCGAGCATCCATATCGTAAGTTAGACTTTCGCCGATTTACGACGACGTTTTGAATCGAGGGTTAGTTGGCGCAGATCGTGGCCCCGACCGAGAAAGTCGCAGTACCATGCCCAAAAGCCGAGGTTCAGCTGCGGGATGGGAATGGGATGGGACGTGTCTGAAATTTCCGGAAGATCGTGCGGGCGCGCCGTCTACCACATAGTAGGTCGAGACTGGGCTGGAAAAGGCGGGAACTCGGAGGATTCAGTAAGGAGGGAAGGGTGGTCCAGCCCCGGAAACCCTATCCGGAGTTTCTTGTGTGTCAGCCACGCAAGAACCCGAATGAGTCTTTCGGGGTGCAGTCGGCTGTCAAGGTCCTCAAGGATAGGGCGATCTCCGACGAGTTCGAACGGCGAGTGAGATGCCGCCTTCAGGGCCAGTCTGAAGTCGAAAGCAAAGCCACGCCGTCGCTTGGATGCTGTCAAAAGCGAGCGAATCGACGTCGTCCGTCAACGTGGTAGTGAGGGACGAAGTGACGCGTAGGCTTCGAGTCGAGCGCGCGGGGTGCATGCTGCACTGTGTGCTGGATACCTGGGTTGCCCCTTTTGGCGTCCGCGTTTCGTGCCACAGCATTTGCGACAGAGACGATCAACCATTAGACTGGGTGCGGAAGTGTCTAGGCCATGTGTTCGCCTGCGATGCGAGCAGTACGTCACGCGAAGCACCCCGGCATAGGCGCAGCTGAGTGAGACGGACGGACTTTTTATCAAAAGGCATAATTAGCGGGCCTTGGCGGTTATTGACAAAACGACGTGTCTGGGATGGTGCATTTCTCGTCAGCTTTGGAAAGTCCAGGGGCCAGGGCAACGGTATGCTGTGTTATTGATGTTGTTATTGATGTTAATGATGGCATGTTCCATCGAAGGGGCATTGTCCGAATCTTCGGTCGACGGCCGGCGAGACCTGAGCGGGAGATGTAACGCAACGGGTGACTTGCGGCGGAGAGGCGTGCGGGAGGCGTGGCTGCGATGCACTAGTTTCGCAGGGGAGTCTCCGGAAAGGCGGGCGAGTTCTCGTAGTACGGGAAATGAGACTTTGACCACTTACGCGCCCGTGCTCGTGGCCGTTATCGCGTGCACCGCCATGGTTCGCAATGGTCCGCACGACGATCGAGTCACGACTTTTGTCGATCTTAGAATACGCGGATTGTCCTGCAAATTGTCGGCAGACGATGAGTCAATTTTAGGACGGGCTTGGCGATGTGCGAAGGCCTGGGTCTGCTCCGAGTGCTTGATAAGCCGTAGGCGACGGCGAGTGGAAAATACCGTTTGGAGGAGCGACAAGGAGATCCGACCGGAGTCAAGGCCCGGTGCTTATTCAACGAACAACGTCTGGAACTTCCGTCGCGGCGGACGAAGGCGTTGAAACGGACCAATCAATTGCTGTGACCGGGGAACTGAAAACTTTTTTCTTCTCTTCTTATTTTCCACTCTCGATTGCCGTTCGCACGCTGCGGCGTATGGGCATGTGTGCATGTCGCATGCGTGCGGAGGCAAGCATGGAGCCTGAAAGCTTATGTAAGGGATAAGCAAATGTCCGTTTTGGGCTCAGTCGTAATCCGCAAAGCAATTTCGTACATGGAGACAATGTAAGCTCCTGGTGGATGAAGTCGAGGAAAAGAGAGGGGCTCGGCACCCATCATATCTGCGGACGAGATGCGAGATGGGGACGATTGCGAATGGAGTGAATGAGCGTTGAGTTATGCTTCTTTGGGCTGGTCGGAGTTCAGTGGATGACTGCCGTAAGTTTGGCGGGAAGCATGCGGTGCGAAGTGGACATGCACGTTGAGCTGGAAACTCTTGACAGTGGGCACCCGAGGAGCGAAAGCGGGCAGGAGAGGAAAGACGACGAGAAACGAGTGGTTATCACTGAAGCGCTGGAACTAGATTGGCGGACTTCAGAGGACGGACTTGTGAGAAGAGGTGGTCCCCGCCAAAACTTGGACACCTCGCGCATCTCTCTCGTTGGTTCGCGATTTCACTTCGGGGGCGAGAGCTGAATAAGCGACGCTAAACCTAAAACAAGTTGCCGCAGCCAGAACGCCACTTCTTGCCGGATGACTCGAAACCGATTGTCAGGACCCATAACCCTGACAAGTCGGGATTTCGGGCATTTTGACTGGTCAATGACTTGACATGTAACACGAGAAAGGATGACGACAGGCAGGGGCAGGAATGGAATGAGAAGGAGGCAGAGCTGCGACTGCCTGTCCGTGGGGAGAGTCAACAAAGAGTAGTAGGTGGAGAAGGAGCGCCGCCCCCTTGATCGCCTGCGCCGCCAGCTTTGCAAGTGCAACTGGGCAGGCAAGCACGCAGTCAAGCTGGAGTTGCAGCTGCAGCTGCAGTCCGCCAGGCAGCGTAGTCTGTCTGCCCTGCCAGCCTATGACTGAATGAAGTGACTCGAGTGTGACTCTGCGAACAAGAACAAAACTCGAGGGCCTCCCCGGGTGGTGGGGTGGCGTCAGGGAAGTGGAGTCCTGGTGTTGCCGCCTTTTTACGCCGGCTGCAGACATGGTAACGTGTGCACTATCTTATGTGGAGCTGCCAAGTTCTCCCTTCTTTTTTTCTTCTTTTTTTGGTGCTAGAGTCCATTGCCATCGCAACATTGCTTGTTTCCTTGCTCCAGCTTTTGCTGCCTGTGGTCCTCGCTCTCGGAGGTTTGTACGCCTGTCTGTCTACATTCGTTTCAGCTCACGCTCGTGTCCACAGCACACGCCGCCCTCCCGCAGTTCATTTTGCTGCGGCGCGGCTGCACACTACGGCAGCGGCCATGTATCCGGGCCCGTGGATCTGCTGAGATGCCTCCATGACGGACAGGTACTATAGTAGTGTGGTGTTGTAGTGTTAGTGGTCTGAGATACGTGGTTTCCAACAACTCCCCAACGTATGGGATGCCGCTAACGTTGTCCAGTGTTGCCGTCCTTCTTGGCTCCCATCCATTGTCCCGCATAGGGCCGGTGCTCGAGTCTCCCGTTCAAACCAGGGAGTTGCGGTTTCTTCCCCGATGATGCACCCTCACACCTCATACAGCCAGCAGCCGAGCCGAAGTGCCTAAACCTTCCATCCAATCCATCCCATTTCATCCCATGACTGGCCGCCTCTTCTTCGTCCCAGATCAAGGGGGACACCTGTTGGCGCTGTCACGCCGGGCTCTCTCGACCTCCGACCCCTTCGAGACTGCAGCATTGCACGAATTGCCGGCTCTGACTCCCTCCCCGATCGTTGGGTGCATTTGGTCTGTGACCTCGCAGGTATCATGATGGCTCAAGATGGCTCATTTAGTACATGCAGTTTGCTAGGAACTAGGGGGGTGGATGATCCACATAGCCGTACCCCCACCGCGGCACCACATGGTCTGGGTCCTTGCCGGCAATTTAACAGCTGCGGACCCTCTCCGCCGTCCATGGGTCCTCAGGATGGATCTCCCCTCCGTGTTAGTGCAAATCGCATCTGCATGCTTTTCTTGGTCCTGGCAGCATTCATACACACTCCCCAAAGATATACGGTACCTACATTTCGCGCCCAGAAAGGGTGGGAGACCCATGTACATCGCAGACAAACCTGCGGTAGAGCGTCGCCCTGCCTTCCTTGCCCTGCGTCCTGCCTGCAGTCCAGTTGCCTCCTCTCAGACGAGGCCCCCAAGTTGCAAAGCCAGCAGACAAGAGCTGCCGGGTGCCCACCGCGGGCTTAAGGTGCCCTACATCCGGAACCCGAGTCCGATTTGATTGTCATTGATCTTTGATTGGTAATATTTTCTCTTTTGGCTCCCGAAGTCGATCCGACAGAGAGACGTTGGACAGCCAAGCCGGTCCAGGGAACCTTCTTCGTAATATTTTTTTTCTCTATTCTTCCTCTGGTTAACGGTTTTGTCTCTTCCCCGAGTCTCACCAATCAACTCGTCCGGAATAACGGTGATTGTGAGTCTTCTGTTACTCCATTCCTCCGCCGAACGCCGAAAGACTCTTCTTTGGTCCAAGTATCCTCCTCTCACTCTCTTTCTCTCTGCCTCTCTCTTTCCCCCCCTCCTGGTCCCGCCAGTCCTTTAATATCTACTTGATCCCCGTGACACGGCACGTCCCCGACGCATTGTTCCTCTTTCTCTTATTCACGAGACTCCCCACGGTTACATACCCGTGCCTCCACTACATCTTCGTCTCACTGGCACGGGCCAGCCACCGCCACTTTCCGGCCGTCTGAGATCATCGTCGCCTTCGATAACTACTTGAATTGTGACTCACCCGCAGTCGCGAACCACTGTTCCGAGGGCCAAAAAACGTTAGAACCACATTCGCGGTGGACAACGACAAAACAAGAACAACTTCTCAGCCCGACGGTCCAATGGCGGACCAGGACTTTGAGAAGACGCAGGAAGCTGTCGCCGGAGGCAGCCCTGCTCTCAGCGAGAACACGGCCGAAGCGCACCCGGCCCCGCGATCCTCGACTTCGACCGCCGCCGACAATTCTGAACAGCAACGAGAGGAGGCCCGTCGCAACAACCCCGATGGCTTTACGGCTATCCACGCTGGTGTCTCGGTGCACCAAGCCGAGGCCGAGTTCGCGGAGCTGCAGCGAGAGCTCTCTGGCATGTCGCGCGCAAGCAGGGTGAACAGTCGCAACAGCCGAGGGAAGTCTGATGATGTCGAGAAGGCCGTCGCAAACGTCAACTCGGCCTCGCCCTCTTCCGATACCGAGGGCGAGCAGTTTGACCTGGAGGCCGTCCTGCGCGGCGGCGTCGAGGCAGAGCGCCAGGCTGGCATCAGACCGAAGCACATTGGCGCTTACTGGGATGGACTCACGGTCAAAGGTATGGGCGGTACTACCAACTACGTTCAGACATTTCCCGATGCTTTTGTCAACTTCGTCGACTACGTCACCCCCGTGATGAACTTGCTGGGACTGAACAAGAAGGGTGTCGAGGCTACCCTGTTGGACAACTTCAAGGGTGTGTGCAAGCCCGGCGAAATGGTGCTGGTGCTGGGCAAGCCTGGTTCTGGCTGCAGCACTTTCCTCAAGACCATCGCAAACTGGCGCGCTGGGTACACCAGTGTGACTGGCGAGGTTCTTTACGGTCCCTTCACCGCCGATGAGTTCAAGCAGTATCGGGGTGAGGCAGTGTACAACCAGGAAGACGACATTCACCATTCCACACTCACAGTCGAGCAGACCCTGGGCTTTGCTCTCGACACCAAAGTCCCTGCGAAGCGCCCCGCCGGCCTGTCCAAGAACGACTTCAAGCAGCAGGTCATCTCTACCCTCTTGAAGATGTTCAACATTGAGCACACCCGCCACACTGTCGTCGGTGACGCTTTCGTGCGCGGTGTCTCCGGTGGTGAGCGAAAGCGTGTGTCGATCGCAGAGATGATGATTAGCAACGCTTGCGTTCTATCCTGGGACAACAGTACCCGTGGCCTGGACGCCAGTACCGCACTCGACTTCGTCAAGTCCCTGCGTGTCCAGACGAACCTGTACCAGACCACCACCTTCGTGTCCCTGTACCAGGCTTCCGAGAACATATACATCTTTTCGATAAGGTCATGGTCATCGACGCCGGAAAGCAGGTCTATCTGGGTCCCGCAAAGGAGGCCCGCGCCTACTTTGAGGGTCTTGGCTTCGCCCCCCGCCCCCGACAAACCACCCCCGACTACGTCACTGGATGCACCGATGAATTTGAGCGAGAGTACGCCGCCGGCCGTTCCTCCGAGAACGCGCCCCACAGCCCCGAGACCCTCGCCGAGGCCTTCAAGACGTCCAAGTTCCAGAAGCAGCTCGACAGCGAGATGGAGGAGTACAAGGCCAGGCTCGCGCAGGAGACGGAGAAGCACGAGGACTTCCGGGTCGCCGTCCACGAGGCCAAGCGAGGCTCGTCCAAGAAGTCCGTCTACGCCGTCGGCTTCCACCTGCAGGTGTGGGCGCTGATGAAGCGCCAGTTCGTCCTCAAGCTGCAGGACCGGCTGTCTCTGTTCCTCTCCTGGCTCCGCTCCATTGTTATCGCCATCGTCCTTGGTACCCTGTTCTTCCGTCTCGGCTCGACCTCCGCCAGTGCTTTCAGCAAGGGTGGTCTCATGTTCATCTCGCTTTTGTTCAACGCCTTCCAGGCCTTCTCAGAACTTGCAGGTACCATGACGGGCCGTGCCATCGTCAACAAGCATAAAGCCTACGCCTTCCATCGTCCATCTGCCCTGTGGATTGCCCAGATCATCGTCGATCAGGCCTTTGCAGCGACTCAGATCTTGGTTTTCTCGATAATCGTCTACTTCATGTCCGGTCTCGTCCGTGAAGCTGGGGCATTCTTCACGTTCTATCTAATGATTCTGTCTGGAAACATTGCCATGACACTGTTCTTCCGTATCATTGGATGTATCAGTCCGGACTTCGACTATGCCATCAAGTTCGCCGTCGTGTTGATCACCTTCTTCGTCGTCACGTCCGGCTACCTCATTCAGTACCAGTCTGAGCACAAGTGGATTAGATGGATTTACTGGGTCAACGCCCTCGGACTCGCGTTCAGCGCCATGATGGAAAACGAGTTCAGTCGTCTGAAGCTCACCTGCTCCGACGAGTCGCTCATTCCCTCGGGACCTGGCTACGGCGACATAAACCACCAGGTTTGCACCCTCGCCGGCTCTGAGCCCGGCACCACTCTTGTGGATGGCTCGTCCTACATTGCCGCTGGATTCAACTACTTCAAGGGCGACCTGTGGCGTAACTGGGGTATCATCTTTGCTCTGATTGTCTTCTTCCTCATCATGAACGTCACTCTCGGAGAGCTCATCAACTTTGGCAACAACGGCAACTCGGCCAAGGTTTACCAGAAGCCCAACGCGGAGCGCAAGAAGCTCAATGAGGCGCTCATCGAGAAGCGAGCGGCCAAGCGCCGCGGCGACAAGCAGGAGGGTTCCGATCTGACCATCAAGTCTGAGGCCGTCTTGACCTGGGAGAACCTCAACTACGATGTCCCCGTCCCTGGCGGGACTCGTCGTCTGCTGAATAATGTCTTTGGGTATGTCAAGCCTGGCCAGCTTACCGCCCTAATGGGCGCCTCCGGTGCCGGCAAGACCACCCTCCTTGATGTGCTCGCCGCTCGCAAGAACATTGGTGTCATTCACGGCGACGTCCTCGTCGACGGCATCAAGCCCGGAAAGCAGTTCCAGCGAAGCACCTCGTACGCCGAACAGCTCGACCTCCACGACCCGACCCAGACCGTGCGCGAGGCCCTCCGCTTCTCTGCTCTTCTGCGCCAGCCCTACGAGACCCCCATCGCCGAGCGATACTCTTACGTCGAGGAGATCATTGCCCTGCTGGAGATGGAGCACATTGCCGACTGCATCATTGGTTCCCCCGAGTTCGGCCTGACTGTCGAACAGCGCAAGCGTGTCACCATCGGAGTCGAGTTGGCCGCCAAGCCCGAGCTCCTCCTCTTCCTCGACGAGCCCACCTCCGGTCTCGACAGCCAGAGCGCATTCAACATTGTGCGTTTCCTTAAGAAGCTGGCCGCCGCCGGCCAGGCCATTCTCTGCACCATCCACCAGCCCAACGCCGCCCTCTTCGAGAACTTTGACCGTCTCCTGCTCCTCCAGAGAGGTGGACGCACCGTCTACTTTGGCGACATCGGTCAGGACGCCGTCGTCCTGCGCGACTACCTCAAGCGCCACGGCGCCGTCGCCAGGCCCACCGACAACGTTGCCGAGTATATGCTCGAGGCCATCGGCGCCGGCTCCGCGCCCCGCGTCGGAAACAAGGACTGGGCCGACATTTGGGACGACAGCGCCGAGCTTGCTAACGTCAAGGACACCATCGGCCAGCTGAAGGAGCAGCGCCTCGCCGCGGGCGGACCACGAACCACGACCTCGAGAAAGAGTACGCCAGCCCGCAGTGGCACCAGCTCAAGGTGGTCGTGAAGCGCATGAACCTGAGTTTCTGGCGCAGTCCCAACTACCTCTTCACCCGCCTCTTCAACCATGTCGTCGTCGCCCTCATCACCGGTCTTACCTACCTCAACCTCGACCAGAGCCGCAGTTCGCTACAGTACAAGGTTTTCGTCATGTTCCAGGTCACCGTCCTGCCGGCCCTCATCATCAGCCAGGTCGAGGTCATGTTCCACATCAAGCGCGCCCTCTTCTTCCGCGAGTCGTCGTCCAAGATGTACAACCCGTTGACCTTCGCCGCCGCCATCACCATCGCCGAGCTGCCGTACTCCATCATGTGCTCCGTCGCCTTCTTCCTGCCGCTGTACTACATGCCCGGCTTCCAGAGCGACTCGTCCCGCGCGGGCTACCAGTTCTTCATGGTTCTTATCACCGAGCTGTTCTCCGTCTCCCTTGGCCAGGCCCTCGCTTCGCTGACGCCGAGCCCCTTCATTTCGTCGCAGTTCGACCCCTTCATCATGATCACGTTTGCCCTCTTCTGCGGTGTCACCATCCCCGCGCCTCAGATGCCTGGCTTTTGGCGCGCCTGGCTGTACCAGCTCGACCCCTTTACTCGCCTTATCGGCGGCATGGTTGTCACGGCGCTGCACGACCTCAAGGTCGCCTGCACCCAGTCCGAGTTCAACCCCTTCACGGCGCCCCAGGGCCAGACGTGCGGCGAGTACATGCAGCCCTTCTTCGACAACGGTGGCCCGGGTTACCTCGCCAACAACGATACGTCGAGCTGCGAGTATTGTGCGTACAAGATCGGCGACGAATTCTACACTCCTCTGGGTCTCGAGTTTGGTAACCGCTGGAGGGACCTGGGTATTTTCGCCGCGTTCGTTGGCAGCAACTTGATCATTCTGTTCATGGCGGTAAGCGTTTCCATTTCTAACGGCCTTCATTATATTTAGACAGCCACTAACATCCCGACAGAGCAAGTTCTTGAACTTCAACCGCAGATAATCGCGTCATACCCAGTCCATCATGGACAATTTTTCTTACTATTTGTTGATTTCGGATCGTCAGCATGTGTCCCCCCATCCGTCACCGTCGATGTTTCGACCGTCAAAAACTTTCTATTGGAGTCTCGGGGGGAAATAAAAACCAAAAGACTCGGGTTTGTCATATGAGAGAGATAGAAAACGCCTTTGTTGTGCGCGGACGCACACAAACAACATGGCATGCATGATGCGAAATGTTGTCCGGGTATTCCCCTAGCATAGATTTTACGTAATTTAATAGAAACGGCCAGAATATTGTATACAAACATCTCGAATAGATTTACAGCGAGGTCAACCTGACGGATGATGCCGGGGGCCAGTGACTGTTTCGATAGTAACTCGCCCGCAGCGCCAGGCAAAGTAACAAATAGCACCCCGTCAAAAGCCGTAGATGAGGAGCGTGAAGGATAACAATCACTTGCTTGAAACACCTCACATCGTCGCTTGACAGTAGCCCGAAGGATTTTTTACCTCGGAACCCGAGCGTCTCGCAAGTGACAGAAGTGGACGTCCATCCCGAGACCTTCTACGGCCACGCACCGTGACGTATTTAATGGCCCCGCAATCGGACCCCCGCCGCCGGCCAGCGCTGACCCGTATCGGGCCACTGTCCTCCGCCAGGCCCCCACCCCTGCACGGCATCCTGTCACCCCCCGTTGTCAACAAAGTATTGAAAACCCGCGTCCCCGGTGACCCGAAACAACCCCCCAGCATCGTTCAGCGCCGACTCCTTTCAGCATTCCCTGTCCTGTTCGAGTCCTTCCCTGTATTGGGCTCAACTCTAGGGTGTCCTCTTAAAGTTCCAACACCTTCAACCTCCCTCCCACAAACCAACAGCAAAAATGGCCGCCGACCCCTCCGCCCGCGCGGAGCTCACAAAGCGCCAAATCCCCTTCATGACCCTCGCGTCCGGCCTCAGCTCCCTCCCCGGTGCAGAGACCCGCACGGTCTCCGCCGACGACACCGCCGAATCCCGCTTCGCGCTCCCCGGCACTGCGTCGTGACCGGGGGCATGGGGGCCATCGCGCAGGCCGTCGTGCGCGCGATGCTGCAGCACGGACTCACGGGCCTCATGCTCTTGGACCTGGACGTCACGTCCGCTGACGCCGTGAAGCAGATCACCGCCCTGAGGGAGGAGTTCCCCGGGGCCGCAATCGAGGCGTCGAGTGTGGACGTCACCGACGAGGCCGGGGTCGGCAGGGCGATGGAGCTCGCAGCGTCGAGCCTGGGCGGCATCGACTACCTCGTCTGCTTCGCCGGCGTGGTCGGCTGCGTCCACGCCCTCGACATGCCGGCCTCCCAGTTCCGCCGCATCGTGGACATCAACACCACCGGCGCCTTCATCTGCGCCCAGGCCGCCGCGCGCGTGATGGTGCGCCAGGGACGCGGCGGCCGCATCGTCTTCACGGCGTCCATCTCGGCGCACAGGGTCAACTTCCCGCAGCCGCAGGCCGCGTACAACACGAGCAAGGGCGCGCTTCTGCAGCTCAAGAGCAGCCTGGCGGCGGAGTGGGCGAGGTACGGGATCACGGTGAACAGCATCAGCCCGGGGTACATGGACACGGTGCTGAACGAGGGAGAGGGGCTGAGGGAGGCGAGGGAGGTATGGGCGGGGAGGAACCGGCCGGGAGGATGGGGATGCCGGAGGAGGTGGGGGGCGTGGTCGTGATGCTGTGTTCGAGGGCGGGGAGCTATTTCAACGGGAGCGATTTGGTTGTTGATGGCGGCGGCGTGGTCTTCTAGACCAAGGGAATGTGGTCGGGGTAGATGGGGTAGAGGTTGGGCTTCGGGAAGGGGATTTAGAGGCAATGGGATGAGCTTGAACGATATATGTATAGACGCGAAGACCCACAATGACTGGCCATGCGGATTCTTCTCACTCGAATGAGGGTTAAAAGATGAGCAATTCCGTGTCCAAAAAGAGATACATCTTGGATAGACTGTTCGTTCGCTGCGGGAACAGAGCAGGTTGGGCCTCTTCTCGTACAGACCCCCTTTAAACGGAGCTTCTCTCTCTCCTCCTGTATGATATACACTGATGGTCTGACTAGTTACCATGCTAAGGGTTGATGGATGACATGCGCTTCGTACAAAAGGTCTTCACATGAGAAGGCAACTGATCAACAAAAAGACAGCCATAAGCTTTAAAAAGCGAGAGAAGAACAGGGACACCCCCCAGTCCTGATGTGTTTTGTTGCCGCTAATTCATTTAGTCCGTTAATACCTGCCAGTCTTTCTGCTTCCTCTAAAGTCTAAATGACAGCGATAAAAACGAGGAATGCGGAGAACAAGGAACATAAACAAGTATGTGCACCTAGCTTCCAATCCAAATACATATCAGGGATGCAACCCAGGCTCCCCAGGTCCATCAGTGCCAGGCAGCCAGCAACAAGGCCATTCACCCTCACCTTGACGGCGTGTCTGTGTTTTCTCTACATTCATCAAAGACGGGGCATCCTGGGCGTAAATGAGAGTGTAACATTACTTGACCTCTAAACCATACAAAGTTCTTAATTTCACATCTACTCACTACCCCTACAGTGATTTGGCTCATGTACATATTCACCACCAAGCAGTCTAGACCAGACTTGGTGAAAGAACAAGGAAGTGGGGCGAGATCGGCGATAAGACGTCACCACCCCACCTCCGATAAGATTGTCACGTGCATCCGTCCTTATCGATTGTCCTAGGGCCCGCGGGAATTCTCGTTCTTGACGTCGACCGCCCAAATTTCAATTTGGTCGCTTGAGCTTCTAAACGCGTCAACACCAGGATCCACAGCACAACGCGCCCACGATGAGCTCATACAGACCCTCGTATCCGTCTCGCAGAGCCAATGCTGGCCACAACAACTCGCGCGACAACCGTAATCATGGTCGTTACGACTCCCGTTCATCCCATCACCCGCCGCCACCTGGAGCCGGCGACACCTGGCGCAATCCATGGCCCGAGGACCGTGAGTACCGACGCCGTTCCAGCAGATCGCGATCCCCTCCGCGGCATTTCGACCACTATGATTCTTACCGAGATGCCGATTCAGGTCGCAGATCCGGAGCCTACGATGGCTATAGACCCGATACCCGACCGCCCCAGGGCGACTTTACCTTTCGGATGGATAAGCCCTTAGGCGTCGGCGATGCCGCCACCGGAGATTCATACCGTCCTTACCCGGGCAGCGACCGACGAAGAGCTGGGCGCGCCCGTGGAGGACCCTACCGTGGTCGCGGCCGAGGCGCATATCAAAAGATCATCCTGCTGAGCGCGAGCTTTTGCGCACCCGTAGCGACGGAGTCGACGAGAACCTTGTTGCCGAGGGCGATGGCGGCATAGTCTACAGAGACATCGACGAGCTGTCGGATGATGAAGAGGCTGAGATGGACATCTCTGACAATTCGGATGACGAGTCAGGCGAGCCTTCCAGCAAGCGCGCCCGCCGCGCTGAAAATGACGACTCGGGGAACAGCGTCCCTAAGTGGTCCAATCCAGACCCGTACACGGCCCTTCCCCCACCCGATGCCGCCGAGCGCAAGAAAAGGGACATGGTCAAGATGATCCGGAAGGCGCGAGTGGACGACACTGCCACCGACAAGCTTGCCGCCAGCACCGAAGCAGAGGAGTTCATTTCCTTCGACCTCGACGAACCTGGCGACAATGAGAACGCCGAAGAGGACGAAATCATCCTGCCTCCTTCCGAGTCACCCTCCCCTCCTCCTCCTCCCCCTCCTGGCCCAGCCCCTCCTGTGCAGTCCTCAACCAGTTCTGGCAGAGGACCTCCCACTGGCCCTCGCGCAGACCGTGACGGTCAATCGGCTGCCAACGGATCAGCTGCCTCAACAGCGCCGTCCACGCCTGCCAACAACAAGGTGTCGGGCCTGCCTCCCAAGCCCCTTGTGACCAACGACCCTTTGGGTTCGCGCAAACGCACTGCCGACGATCACATCAAACCCCCTTCTTACGGTCCCTTGAAGAAGGTCAACAAGATGCCAGTCGGCGGCGCCATCCTGCCGGAATGGCAGGTCACCAAGGATGAGGATCCCACCCCCTGGATCCAGTCCGACCATTCCAAGACTTCCGACATGAGCGTCTGGTGAGTGGGACAGGTTTTTAAAGACGGATGCAGCATCTAATTCTCCACAGGCTCCACAAGGAAATTGTCGACTTCTACGAGGTCGTTCGACCCCGTGACTTCGAACATGAGATACGAACCCAGCTCGTGGAGCGACTCCGCAGATCCCTGAGATCTAGTCAGTTCTACAGAGACTGCGACGTCCGCCCCTTCGGCTCGTACATGTCGGGTCTGTATCTCCCCACGGCTGACATGGACTTGGTCATCTGCGCTCAGAGTTGGCTCAACGGCGCTCATTCGAACTTTTTCGGCATAAAGGCGTTGAGAAACTTTGGCAAGTTCCTTGCCCAGAGAAAGGTCACCCACTACAATAGCATGGAGTTCATCGCCAGTGCCAAAGTGCCTCTCGTGAAGTATATCGACAACATCACCGGTCTTAGAGTTGACATCTCTTTCGACCGCCTCGACGGACCCCAGGCTGTCAAGACATTCGTCGAGTGGAAGCAGCAGTACCCGGCCATGCCAATTCTTGTCACCATGGTCAAGCACTTCCTCGCCATGCGCGGTTTGAACGAACCCGTCAATGGAGGTATTGGCAGCTTCACTGTTACCTGCATGGTTGTCAGCATGCTGCAGCTCATGCCTCAGGTCCAGAGCCGCAACCTCATTCCTGAGCACCACCTCGGCGAGATGCTCATGGAGTTTTTTGACCTCTACGGAAACAGGTTCGACTATGTCAACACGGCGATCCGCATGAATCCTCCAGGCTATATGCACAAGGTAAGTTCCTACCGTATGATCTGCCGCTGGCTCCACCTCCTAACCAGCGTCGACTGTAGGCTCGCGTCCGTGAAGTTGTCTACAAGAACACTGACCGCATCTCCGTCATCGACCCCAACAACCCTGCCAACGACATCTCTGGCGGCTCCAGCAACGCCGGCCGAATCTTGGAGGAGTTCAGCATCGCGCACCAGATGCTGAAGAAGAGAATGGTGGAGCTTGCTCAGCCGGGCTCCCGCACCAAGAGATCCGCCAGCATCCTCGAGCTATCTACGCCGGTAACTACTCTTCATTCCGCCTTCAGCGTGCGCATCTCCGCAAGTTGTACGATGCCAGATAAGCGAGTGGCACCCAGTTCGTGTGCAGCACGGTTCGGATTTGCCGTTCCAGACATTGATACAGGAAGGATGGACTCGACTTGATACGTCGGAAGGGAACGAATTATCCCAGGGTACAGGATTCATTGCTTTCATTGCTTAGAAGGGGGACAGCAAAGCTCCAGCTTGGAGACGGAGTCAAGGAGAGGCGGCTGTTTCTTTCACACGATACCCACCCCACCGTTTCCCCTGGTCGTTTGACTCAGCATGGAGTCATCGAGTCGAACTTGGGTATATTCCAAGTTCACTCTATTTGGTTTTGTTTCTTTCTTTTCCCTTTTCGAAACGAGTTGTATGATAAAAAGCGGAGGTCTGGGGCGGCTACGAGGATTGACTTTACAGGCCCGGTCTCTTCCGCGTGCGTGCGCGTCTTCGCCGCGGCCGCCCTTCTCTATCCCTCTGCACCAGCTACCGCAGCATCGGGCCCAGCCCTAGTGGGCTTCTCTCAATGAACATGGACTTTTTTTCTTAACTTCTTACACGCTACGAGCTAACCAATGCAGTGCTACCGTTCCGTCGGGAGCGGGATGCTGCTCGAGCCTGGGCTTTGCACCCGGGCTGCTCGGGCCTTTAATTCCCTTGTTTTACGCTGACGGGTTGCAGATATTACGCAGCTTCCACAAAAGGCTCGCGCGCGATGAGGGAGGTCTTTGCAGCCCTGGGACTTTGGGATGCTTGGGCCTGGTACAAGGATTCGCACAAAATACACTTGAAGCCAGCGCTCTTCGGGGGGCTGGTGGCTTTTCTCACTGTATTTGCCGTGCCTTGGGCACGGGTGCGGAGAGGGAACGACGACGTGGTCGACGCGTGCGAGGATGCGAGGCGTGGAAAGCTCAGGGGTGAGAGAGCCAAGGTGGGAAGCACGACCGGGGGGTGGTAGGAGGGGCCACGAGAGCAACGGCTGCTACGCGACAGATTCTCTGGGCGCAAGCGTAAGCGTGAGAGGTAGAACGTGGGATGAGGGATGTGAGGTGGGCTCGCCCTTCCATCGACCGCAGAGGCTCCGTTCAGCCTCAGTCTCGCATGTCACTCACAGCAAACCGAATCGCCGGGCGAAGCCACCCGGCTTGACAGTTGGCGGAGGGCATCCGGTGCGATCGCGTACATCGCGTCGCACCGTCGTCCTCGCACTCACATGTCTTCAGTCCGAGCTCTTGGAGGCTCTGCAGGCCCTGCAGGCCGAGGAGGATGTTGGAGACGCTATCCCCTACGCGTCCCATCTCTCGAGTTTGCAAGTGCCCACCTTCCGTCTCGAGTTACTGTCCGCGGCGTCTTCTACCATTACGGACTGGGTTCATGGACATGGTCGACGTACGGGAAATGACATGTAGATCGCTAATGGCGAATACATAGATGTGGGCGGTATCTGACAGCCTTTTGTAATCGGCCTGATTGTCAGGCTCACAGGCTTCCGCAAGCTCAACGACAACAAGGCAACGTTTGTTGCAGACGCTTCCCTACCATGGTGCAAGTCTGGCGTGGTTGAACCGCGCGAATTTCCTCCTGGCCCCTTGCAGACGTCGGGCCAGGGTGAGATGGCCCGTTGCCTTGGAACCAGATGGTTGGCAGGGCAGACAGGGTATGGTCTAGAGATGAATCTGTCGGCCGGTATGCAAAATCTTCTTTTTTCTTCTTGCTTCAGGTGGTTTGATCTGGCCGCCACGCTTCGCGTAGCACCGAGCGAGGGTCAAAGAAGGAAGAAGAGGTACGCCAAGTCATCCATCTTGGCATCCCAACTCTGGTACCCTCCTCAGGGTAACTTTGCAGTGTTAGGATCCCACCAAACAATTTTGGAGCCGGGCTGGTGAAGAATTCTATGCTTCAGGTCTTGGTGTGTAGGAAGAAAATTTGTTAGATTGGGGTCGTCGGACTAGTTGTTCGGCTGCAGCAGTTGGGCGTGTTGATCTCTGACGGAAAAGGCGCTAAACGACCCACGCGACGGCATGAATGGGGGCCCTTCTTCGGGATGTCTGCGGTGTACCTCGGCGGGGTAGGGTTTCTCTCGGTTTCGGGTCAGCTTGCGACACCCAATGTCGTAAGGTTTATCAAAGACGTTTTGACGGTGAGGAGATTTTCTTTTCCTTCGTGGCATTGGTGAACGCCAAGAATAGCTTGGCAGAATAAACAGAAAATCGAAATAATCAGGTCAGGTGCAAAGTTGAACGACGTCGACGGGCGGCGATGCTTCTCAAGCGGTCCATTCAAGATTCGCGTAGCCTAGCGGCGGGCGAAAGGCCCCAGCGTCTTTTTCTGGGCCCGTTAGGGAACGCACTCGATCTCGACGCGAGTTGGCGCTAGTACTGCCAAAAGCATGTTGGCACGAGGGATTGGTGGGCACTGCCTTAGGTAATATCGCCAGAGCACCAACAACGGCCAATAGTTTCGTGACAAACCCGCGGTGAACCAAAGAGTATCGGAATCGAGTCAATCGGTAACAGATGACGTTGCAGGCATTATATCTCTCGGGCGAAGAAAAAGAGCCTCTGTAGGTGTAGATGCCTTCATAGGTCTGAAGATGAGTCAATAGCTGTTGAGAGTCAGATATGAACTTTGGGATCGCTGCAATTTTGGGGCCTGGAGGCATCCAAGCATGTTGGACGGTGTGGACCAGGTTAGCCCGACTCGGAGAGGTGGTCCGAGACATGACCCGCCAAACAAGAACGGGACAAAGCTGGGGGGCCGCAGCTCGGGAAGCATTCTGCCGCAAGAGAGAGGGAACAGATTTGTTTGTGAACTGAAGGAGGCTGGACAGGCCCAAGAGGAGGCGATACTTTGATGACTTGTTGCAGGTGTGCATAACGGTGCTGGTCAATCGTCGTCCGAGTGCAGGTTGCTCGGCTCTGAAGGCAACTTGTGCGTGACGTTTGGAATGGCGTGTGGCCTCCTTCTCGGTGGATTCGCGAGGAGGCAAGCTTGGGAGCTCTGACCTTGGCGAAGAGATCGGTAGGGGGCCGGGGCCAGGAAGGGGAAGGATTTTGATTTAATCACGGCAAGGCGGAGACGTGGCGTGCAGAAGGGAGGGAGGGCGCTGTGCAGTAGTTGCGGCAAAGGCAAGCAATGGCGGCGGCAGCCAAGCGGCAATAGACGTTGACGATGCCGTTTTGGTTTGGTGGCTGCTGAGTGAACGTGAGAGGCCTAGGGGCTTGAATGTGAGATGAGGCGGGTGGCTTTGAGGTTGTGGACGACGACGAATGAGACGACGTCGACGTCGCATGGCCAACAAGTTGGAAGGAGGGAAAGCCCACAGCCCATCAGCCAATCCAATCGGAATATGGAGTGAGGGCACCGGATGGGCTGAGGTGTGGGAATTGAGGGCAGAAGAGAGACTGGGAGAAGTCGGGGAAGAAGGAGCCTTGGATTATTGTGGGAGATGAACCGGGGGTTGAAAAGAGTGGGGCAGCGACAAAGACTGACGGGAGTTGGAGAGCTCTTTCCCTTGGCCCTCGTCTTGTGCTGTCTGTCCCGTGATCGACAGGCAAATAAAAATAAGAAAAAAAGAACTAGAAGCAGCAACAGACGACAAACGGGCAAGACCAATATTCTGGACTGGCCTTTTTTCTTCTTCTCCATTGTGGTCGTCCGAGAAAACAATGTCCTGCCTGCTTGGCTGGAAACACCTCTAGCGCAGGGCCAAGTGGTTTTACGGCCACGCTGTTCGTCTCCTTACAACGCCAGTAAGCAGTTGGATCTCTTCAAGCAGGTCGCGTTGCACTGAATCCATCATACTCACCTTGTTTGTCTCGTCACGCGGCTGAGCCAACGAACGGGGTGGTCTAGAGCTCCTCCATGACAGGACGCGCCGAACCAGTGGCACGACCTCTGTTTCTCTTTGCCCGGTCTACCCTCGCCAAGGCGGTCGTCGGCGTACCAGAAGCCGAAAGCACATCGAAGACACTGACGGGCGTTGGCCGCCAGCCATCGGCACCTAATGATGACATGTCCGTTCACTATCCAGGTTATTACAGGGGTATAGGCCAACTATTCTTGCAGTCTTTCCTTCAAACTCTCAATACTCTTTTTTCTTTTTTCTCTTTTTTGCCTCCAGTCTCAATCTCCGCCGTCGCTCGCCTATGCCGTTATTTGAGTTGAGTTTGACTTTTTGTGGCTTTTTCTGGTCGGGTGCGGGGAAAATGGCGTGTGAGGATTGGTCCGCCGCCCGATGGGAGGCAGCGAACTAGCATTAACCCTGATTGGTACACATCTTTGTCGAGTGAACTGCCCGGGGCAGAAGACAGGCTCGACAGGGATCACGGCCTTAAACGCACAGACAAGAATTGAGGGTACGTCCCTTTTCCCGCCCCGTATATCGAGCTTGAATGGGAGCGGGTTTTGCCGACTCTGACCCGCGTGGCTTCATCTCTCGTGCATGTGCAAGTCCATGTCGACATGGCGCCAGAAGTGAGAGAGAGTCCAGGTTCTCGTTTCCAGGTGGATAGAGAAACAAAAGCGAAGGACCGACAAGTCTGCGTAACTATGCACCTGGAGCTTGGTACGCACCCCCCACCAACACGAATACAGCGTAGCAGGGAGTACAGCATGAGACGCATGCCAATATCGCCCTGGGCAGGCCTCTGCCGCTCCGTGTATCGTTGGAACTGACCGAGCTTTTCTTCATCTTTAGCCCGCTGCAATGTCACTCCGTAGCCTGCGCTCATACACGCAGTACTCACACATCACACAATCACGCTGCTCGCCTGGTAGCATCTCTAATCATCCAACCTTGCCGGCCACTCGCAGCTGTCTCTGCCTACCAACTCGACGCTTCCTCTCTCCGCATTTCGTCTCCCACGCCCGACCCCCGGATGGTCAATGCTACTTTGGGGTCCACATGATTCCCCCTATTCGGTGCCTCTTCTGGTCTCATCCTCCCGACTTATGCAGGAATGCAGTTCCTGGTCCATGGATTCGCGCCCTCGTCGTCTCGACCATCAGTCCCACGGCCCAGTTGTCACGTCACCTCCGCCGCCGTCGTCCGACCTGTCGTCCGACTGAAACGGGTTACCAAAGGATTGATCGTCCACCCCCTTCGCTGCCTCTCTCCGCACTTGCTTCTATCCGTGACCCATCATATATCACGGGACGGGCAGTCCTCCACATCAACCTTGTCTACCCCATGCGCCAACTTTTTGCATTCGGTCCGTCCAATCCCTCTACCAGGGTCCCCCCATCGATTGCCTCGACCGGCCAGGCCAATGTCAGTCGACGCCGCATCCCGGTACGACGTGGGTTCCTGTCGCTACCACCATGCGACCCGGAACCCACTGCATGAGGCAGCCGCGGCCGTCCCCGAATCGAACCGCGTCCAGAGTTACGCAGTTGTACCTACGAGTCCCAAGCCTCGCCCTTGCCCATAAAGTTTCGGTCGCGCCCACCCGCGAACTCGCTCAAAACCCGCGAGAGAACCTCTTCGTTGACCCATTCGACCTCGCAACCTCTTCTCGTCCTACCGAGACGGAGATCAACGAAACAAACCTGAATACAATATCGGAAACACTCGCCAGCGCGCGATAACCGCCACCATGTATCAGGCGAAGAACATTTATTTCATTTGCGGTTTCGCCGCCATTGGTAAGTGATAGCCGGCTCGTTTCCGACTCAGACAGGCCCCGGACGGAAACAGTGCTGACCATGACCCAGGCGGTGGTCTCTTCGGCTTCGACATTAGCTCCATGAGTGGTGTCCTCGGAACCGAGGCCTACAAGCGCTACTTCGGTAACCCTGTGTCGTACGCTCAGGGCGGTATTACTGCTTCTATGCCCGCCGGCTCCCTCGCCGGATCTCTTGTATCGTCCTTCATCGCCGACAAGTATTCCCGTAAGGTCGCCCTCCAGTTCTCTTGCATCCTCTGGGTCATTGGAGCCATCCTGCAATGCGCTTCCGTCAACGTTGGCATGCTCTGCGTCGGCCGTGTCATCGCCGGCATGTGTGTCGGTATCGCTTCCTCCATTGTCCCCGTCTACCAGTCCGAGATTGCCCCCAAGGAGATCCGCGGTCGTGTCGTCTCGCTCCAGCAGTGGGCCATTACCTGGGGTATCCTGATTCAGTACTTCATTCAGTACGGAGCCGCCGAGGGCATCGGCGGAGGTCCTACCGACGTCAACCAGTCGACCGCTGCCTTCCGTATCCCCTGGGGTGTGCAGATGGTTCCCGCCATCGTCCTCTTTCTCGGTCTGTTCTTCTTCCCCTACAGCCCGCGTTGGCTGGCCAGCAAAGACCGCTGGGATGAAGCTATCCAGGTCCTTGCCCACCTGCACGGCAACGGCGATGTCAACCACCCCAAGGTCCTGGCCCAGTACCAGGAGATCGAGGAGGCCCTCCGATTCGAGCGCGAGGAGAACATCAGCTCTTTCAAGGGCCTGGTTGCCCCCGCATGTACAAGCGTGTGCTGCTCGGCATGAGCATTCAGATGTGGTCTCAGTTGTGCGGCATGAACATCATGATGTGTAAGTGGCTCGACTCGATGTTGAACCTTGTTTATCGTGGACCTACGCTGACAAGCTCCCCAGACTACATCGTCTACATCATGCAGGGCGCCGGCATCGGCAACCCTCTCCTGACTGCCTCTATCCAGTACATCATCAACGTCATCATGACTCTCCCTGCCATCATCTTCATTGACAAGCTCGGCCGCCGCCCCCTGCTCATCGGCGGATCCTTCATGATGATGACATGGCTGTTCATCTCTGGCGCGCTCCAGCAGTACTACGGCCAGGCCAACACCGACGAGACGCGAAACTCCGAGAACTCGAGCGTCTCCTGGATCGTCAAGGACAACTACTCCGTTTCTGCCGCCATCGTCTCTTGCTCCTACCTGTTCGTCGCAACCTTCGCGACCACCTGGGGCCCCGTCTCCTGGACCTACCCTGCTGAGATCTTCCCCAGCAAGATCCGTGCGAAGGCTGTGTCCCTGGCTACTAGCACCAACTGGTTCTGGAACATGGTTCTCGCGTTCGCCGTGCCTCCTCTGCGTAAGTCACACTGCCCTTTCCACTCACCAGAACGAGCTCTAATCGGCGCCGTGCAGTATGGAACATCAACTTCAAGATGTACTACATCTTTGCCACCTTCAACGCCCTTGCCTTCCTTCACACCGCCTTCTTTGCTCCCGAGACCAAGGTAAATTCGCTAGATCCCAACCATCACACCTCCCCCTCTTCCCTTTACTGACTTACGTCTCAGGGTTTCACCCTCGAGGAGATGGACGACGTTTTCAACTCCGGCCTCCCTGCCTGGAAGAGCCACCAGGCTAAATCGCGTCTCGACGACCTCGAGAACGAGATTGCCGCCGGAAATGTCAAGGTCACCCGCCATCATGACGGTACCGAGACCCAGCAGGTTGTTGCCGAACCGGAGAAGAGGGACACCGCCGTTTAAATACGGATTTATCTCGCGAATCATATACCATAATATCAGCATGGGATTGTGTAAGAGCAGGGATCATAGGAGTAGAAATATTGGGAGCGTGGTGGGTGAAGAAAGTATTCATGAGCGGATGAATTGATGCGGAAGATACCATGAACTTTTGATGTTCTCAAAGGCCTCGTGCTTTGAGTTTCACTCGCTTCGTAAAGTTGGAGCATAATATTTTAATCGAGACACTTGCCGCGGTCCAGCTTTGCTTGGCCGTTGGCGTAGAACATAAGACTTTTTCTTGAGACAGTTCATGAGCTAGAGCTTAGTGATTGGAACAACATACTGAACAGGGCAGAACTCGGGTTTCAACACCCTGTTCGATGCTGTTCGACGAGTGTTTGGCTCTATGCTGCCGGATTTCTGTTCGGATCCTTCTGCGTCAATGCTTTGAACGCTTTCAACTATTGAGTCCGGAAGTATCTGGTTCCTCTGGTCCAGATGCAGAGCTCGTTTCGTGACGACGCTAATTGGATGGAACTGTGGTTCGAGTTCGTCTTCCAAGATGCCTCCAAGATGAGAGTTTTCTACCGGTCGACTTTTGCTGGTACCGTCCGCCCCCCTCCCAGGTGGGGTCCATCTCTGTTATCAATAAGCTGTAATGGTATCGGCGCTTTTGCGTCACAGACTTCTATTCGAAAAGGCTTCTTAGTGCCGTTCCAAGGCGTCTGTTGCCATGTAATGTAACTTCACACATAAGTCTCCAAGCAGCAACCCTATGTTGACTTCTCACAAGTGCAACTGCTCCTGGCAACGCTTCTACCCCTTTAGCTCTCGAGTAGCTCCAGCCACAACCCGACACATAACACCAAACCAGGTGCTCGAAACAAAATGACCCTGGACTTCTGTCTCGTCTTCATCATGCCTCAACGCGCGCAAAACCCAACTCATCCATATCAATCTCAATCTCGTCCCGTCTCCGTTTCCGAACCAGCACCCTCGTCTTCGGGTTCAAGCTCAGGGCCGCCCCGACGACGACCGGATCCGCCGTGCACCCCGGCGCCAGCTTCCAATCGTACTTTAGCAGCAAATGACACAGCGCTACCTTCACCTCGTTGGACGCGAAGAAGCGGCCGGGGCACGCGTGCTGCCCGTGGCCGAAGCTCAGATGGTCAGGACTTGTGGCGACGAGCTGCGCCTTGTGCGCGTTCTCCGGCTGCTCGCGCATGCGCTTGAAGCGGTAGATGTCGAACTTGTCGACGTCGGCGTGTCTGGCGGGGTCTTTCACGGCGTAGCCGTCGACGACGAGGCGCTGGCCGCGACGGATCGTGATGGGGCCGGGGAGGTGGACGTCTTTCGTGGCGAGGCGGCGCATTGGGACTGTTTCAATCTCGGTCAGAAGACGGTCCAGCAATATCATCACGCAAGCTTGTAGGCGACGAGAGCTTACGCATGGAGTTGGGCTTCAACCGCTGCGACTCCTTGAGCGCGCTATCCAGCAGCTTCATGTTGAACAGCGCGCTCTTCCTCCACCCCTCGGCCCGCAGGACCCGCACGATCTCCTCCCGCAACGGCGCGATCAGCTCCGGCTCGTTGGCCAGGAAGATGAGCGTCTGCGCGAGGAGGTCGGTCGTGGTGTGGATCGCGGCAAACGACAGCGTGAGCTGGAATACGGCGGCGTCGTAGTCGCTCCCCTGGCTCTCGACCTCAGCCCACTCGATGGCGTCGTTAAAGGACGGCTCGTCCTTCCCCTCGTCCCTTGCGCGCTGCTTCGCGGCGCGGCGCGATGCGATGATGGGCGCGATGAGGGCGCGCGCCTCGGAGAGTGTGTCGCGGACGCGCCTCCCGTCCGGGGAGAGGCGGTGCAGGAGGGGTCGTAGCAAAGCGGGGACGGCTTGGAGTTTGATGGCGGCGCCGAAGGACATCACTGTGTATTCCTTTGTGACGCGAAGCCAGTCTTCGTTGCGGCAGAGCTCGGTCCCGAGGAAGACGCGGGAGGAGAGGCGGGCTACGAGGTCGAGGATAGAGTCTTTGGCGGGTATTTCGCGCCAGCCTGTGGGACGGTCAGCTATGAGTCGCCGTGTCACGGTGGTTGGAAAGGGGGTATCGGGTAGTGGTGGATTACCAGGAGAGTCGCCGAGTATGAGGTTGGTTGCGAACGCGGTTTCCAGCGACAGAGGCTCGGTCACCGTGTCTGGAGATCGTGCCCTGCTTAGCTTGGTTCTATCATGTGATGGGTCGTCGACCACTCGGCTTACTCAGGTGTTTTGTTAACTGCTTTCTCGCAACAACCTGCAAGATATGCGTATTATGGCTTATAAACGCAAAAGGCTCAAATCCAGGAAGATGGGCGTGAAAGTCCTGCAGAGTCCACATATGAATACTCGACGTAACAACCAAAAGGTGTCAAGGTGCCATAGGAGACGATGCAACCCACCTTCATAATGCAAGCCCCGAAATCCAGATCGTTCTCGTTGCGGATGATATGAGCGAAGCGCCCTGGCAACACAATGACCCCGCCACCTTCCGTCACCACCCTGTAGGGCTTGCCAGCGAAGGCAAGTCTGGCGTCTGAGACGAGTTTCATGCCCGTCTTCAAAAAGTCCAGCTGGGTCAGGAAGAGAGGCCGGTACCACGCGGACGAGTTGACAAGGGGAAAGTCATCGTGTTTGGCAAGCTTGAAGACGACGGAGAAGATGATGACGACGAAGGCTGTGAGGGCGTAGCCGTACGGCTGGATGGTTGGATTTGGGTTGAAATTGCCGTTCAGCCAGGAGCTTGGGGATGCCAACGGCGAAGAGGAAGCCATGGCTAATGTTATGTCAGTTTGACTGGACGAGGTAGACGAAAGACGTGATAGCTGCCGATTCAATATCGACTGTAAGTGTACTGACGCTGAGTGACTTCTTCTTTAAATAAATAAATCTTTGAAAATCGTCATTTGCAGTCTCTTTGAGCATCTCCGTATGGTTCGTTCGGGAGCCCATCTTCCAGAGGCTCTAGCCTGGCATAGTCGATCATCAAGTAAACGGAATTCGGGAGCCATATTGGAGCACGGTGCTAGAGGCGTCTCGACAGACTCCATGGTTGGCCTTGTGGAAAGGGAAGTAAGATGACGGCCATGGACTGCGCCACCGCTCAGCGTGAGACGCGAGGGCCAAAATGCCGTCCAAGACTCCGAGACACGGCGCGTGCGTCGGGCCCCACGTTGTGAGAGACAGGAGCGGACACCGGACCGGAGTTCAGACAAATATGGCAGCCGGTGCCCCGTGCCTCACGTCACGGCGTCTACGGAATGGTCAGCGGCGTGTGACCTCCGATTCTCACACCTTCTTATTATTATTATTATTTCGGCCTCGCTGAATTCTTCTCATGTGACGCATTCGCCTCAGCGACACGTCCATTGCACTAGTCAATCCGCGTCCCCATAGTCACCAGGAATCCGCGATTAGGCAACGCATTCTTCCTTCTCCAGGTCGCTACCACCTGGCACCTTGCCCTACTGAGTGAGGTTAGTTGCGTCCTAGACTCCGTAGGGTTTCGGAACAACCCACTTGTGCTTATAGCCGACATTATAAGATGCCTAGGCAGGGCGTAGCTGACGATTAAACTCTAAACAAGACTTTGATAACCCCTGAAGCTTTCGGTCGCACCTCGCTTTCGTATGGCCCTGTATATGAGCGAATCAGACCGCACCCACTCCATGTATCCACGATTAGCTAGCCGTCTACGCAACGAGGCCCAGTGTTTGGCCTGCCGTAGACTGTCAAGTGTGTGGCTGTGACGCTCAGACTAGTGGGGAAATCTGTAACCCATCCTTGCAATCCAGGCTGAATCGAACCCTGTCGCAAAAATCTTGCTGTTCTCACTCGTAGAGGCTACAATTCCCCGCGAGTGATCCGGGGCAATCAATGAATACAGCCTCTTGGTGGAGGGTGCCTAGCCCCCGACTCATCCTTTAGCAAGGCACATAGGTCCAGCTCGTTAGTCTCTTCGGCCAAAGATGGGCGGGCTACAATGTCCGCGAGGCCCGTCCCGTACAACATGCAACCTGCTAGTCATGCGCGGACGCCGGCAGTTCCAAGCAGGATAAACACAACGACTTCCGTCTTGCGTAGGGTATAGATACACCCGCTCTAGCTTGCACTGGGCATCTTACAAGGTCACAGTATTCTGCTGAAACGCCGGGAACGTTGCCGTCTTTTCCTTCTTGAAGTTCATCATGGCCAAGTGCAAAGATCACCCGCTGAATGTTCAAAGTACGTCCCATTATTTCTGCTCAGAAACCCATGACACCAGACATCTGACTAACCCGGCTCTCAGTCGTCGAAGAGCACATCACGGATAACATCCGAGTTCATGGCCTGTTGATAGTGCTATCGGCCAGCGCGACAGTAGTAGCATGTTGTACTTCTGCGTATCTCATCTTCCGCCATGCCAGCAACTACACCAAACCAAAGGAGCAGAAACAGTTAGTCGCCGTGCAGACCCTGTTGCAGTTGACGTGTCGTAAGGGTTCCATCCGCTCACCAGAGGACGTTGCTGTACAGAATCATCCGCATCCTGCTGATGGTGCCGATCTACACCATCGCCTGCACCTTGTGTATCCCTTTCTACAAAGAAAACGTCTACATCGGCAGCATCTACGAGTTCTACGAGTCCCTCGTCATCGCCTCCTTCTTCCTGCTGCTGTGCCAGCTTCTACACCCGGACTTGGAGACGCTTCGCCGGGTCTTTCATCTGGTCGAGCCGAGGCCGTGGATTCATCCCATCCGCTTTCTGGTTGTCCACGTGGGGCGAAATAAGAAGGGGCGGACCTCGGACGGTCTGAGGTGGTTCAACGTAAGTCGTTGCACTCCAAAACCCTTTGGTGTAGGGATATCCTTTCGCAGGATTGTATCTGACAGAATGACGAAGATTATCTGGCTCGGAGTCTTTCAGTTCTGCGTGGTCAAGTTCCTCGGCGCTCTTACAAAATGTATAACCGAGGCTCTGGATGTGTATTGCGAGGACTCCAAATCCCCTAGCCATGCCAAGTTATGGGTAAGACTCGAGAACTTTCCTTGCGAGGGTGGCGTTTTGCACGCAAGAGACTTACACAGCGGCCAGGTCATGATTATCGAAATCGTATCGCTAGTCACCGCGATGCTCTGTCTCCTCCAGTTCTACAACCAAACAAAACAAGAACTGAACCGTCACCGACCTCTGCTAAAGTTCTTAGCCATCAAGTTGGTGGTGTTTCTCTTTTACGTGCAAACGGTAAGTGGTAGATTTATTGGCGTGCCGGAGCAATCTACGCAAAGCCGAGGAGCGTGACCGTAAACTGTAACTCGTTGCTGACAATGTCTCGAACCAGTTCCTGTTCGACTTCCTCTTAAGAGAGGGGGGGCCGGTCAAACCCTCGGCAACGATCTCGTACCCATCGTGGGCAGTCGGCATCCCCAACACGATACTCTGCTTCGAAATGGCGGCTGTCTCGATTCTGCATCTCTGGGCTTACCCATACGACGTCTACCGGGCTTGTGCCTCCACGAAGACGGCGTCAAGCAATGCCGAGCAGGAGAGCCAGAGTTCCGATCAGTATCCCATGGACGAAGCGGCGACGGCGCAGAGTCGCGAAGCCTGGCCTCCGTACCCGGGCGCCACGCAGGGGGGCGACATCTGGGACGGCACGACAAGCCCCCACGCGCCGACCGGGCAAGCTAACAATGTCGGCGTATTCCAGTGGCGGGCCTTTGTGGACGCGTTCAAGTTCATTGATCTCGCCCAAGCCGTTGTCAAAGCTGCACGCTGGCTGCTCGTCGAGCGACGCGGCGTTCCAGGTAACCCGGATGGAGGGGAGGACGTCCAGCGCAGCGACGGGAGTGTTATCGAGTTCACGGGACAGTCGAAGACGAGCGACCTCTCCCAGGCACTGCTCATGGCGGAGAACCGGACGGTTCACGTCTGACCGCAAGTCAATAGGTCCTGACTGGCCGAGGCGCCCAGGAAACCCAAGCTTTTCCTCCGCGTGCCAACAAAATATTCCGTGTCTGTTCGGTTGAAGGTCAATCACGATTTTCGGGAACTAGTTCATGTTTCTTCCCTTTACGTTCATCTGACTCGCTTGATGGACCAAGCTGTTCAGTGTTCGAGCACTCCATGTGTACTATGCGACGAGTGCGCAGTTACGTATGACTTCTGGGATCGGGGCACCTGTGTTCTTGTATGAAAGTGAAGCATGTCTATGTTATAGAGGTAGAAAAAAGTGTAGCACACGAGACCGCCGTATGGTAACGGCCCTGTTCAATTTGGACGCATCCGTTCTTGCAGGACTGCACAGCCATCAGTGTTTCTACCACACCGCGGAGTCAGAATGATCTTCGTTTCTTGGATTTCAAATTGTTCTCAACGTGCTGTGGATGAATGATGCAGCGAAGGCGAAGAATCCCAGGACTGCCGATAATCAAGGGCTTTAACTCTCTTGAGTTGCTGTGCAATTGGCCGCTGAGTTTTCTCATCGGAGAACGTCGCCGCCCCATGGCCATTCCCGTCTTTACGAAAAACCCAGGCATGAGCTGTAAATAGATTGTTTCATGGTTCGAGGGCCCGCGGGCTTACGCGTGTGTACGTCAGTGAGATCGTGAGGTACTACCGTGACACATGCCCACAATGCTGCACCATGGCATCACCATCTCGAGACCAAAGGATGAAACCAGAAAGGAAAGCCAACACAGAAAGTGAGATTGTATTCGACTCTTGGCCTCAACAACAACCGTTACCTGCCTGTTTCGAGGATCCCCTACCGAGCTCGAGCTGGCCCTGAATCTTCAAAGACTTGCAACATTGGAGCTCGGCGACAGCTGCAATTACCACACAGTTGAAAACAAACAGTGATGCGACCGAGAGATCACGGCAGAGTTATCTACATGCCGTACGACATGCATTGTTCCAAACTCCGCCATACTTCCAAAAGTTACGGAATATTTTCATGCAAGACCACGCGGGCTTACTCCACCGCGCGGCTCTAGCCCTGACAAAATAGACCCATTCCCTGGCGGATCTCTCAACAGCTCCTCTCCCCACCACGGGAAAGAAGCATCAATTCGCCCAGATCGTCTAGTTGGTTAGGATGATACGTTGTGGTTCTTCTATACAGCGATCCGTGTTGACGGCGGTTCGAATCCGCCTCTGGGCAATTGGAATCTGTTGCGACGCCAGGTTCTCTTTTTGCGGTTTTTTGACTGTGGATTCTGCAAGTCAAGAAAGAGACTGACTGACTGGTTCGTGGTGGTGGGACGTGTGTGTGTGTGGCTGGTGAGATTGTCCGAGGACCGGAGGCGTAAAACGGCAGCTTGCTTATCGTGTTCGAATTTGCGAGTGCAGTGAGTGCACTGCGTTTGGTGGAAGTCAACCCCACGAACAGAACCTAGCGGTGCATCGGTGCTGGCGGGACTGGGAGCACAGCTGACAGCTGAAAGATGATCTTCGCTCAAGGGCATTCAGTCGTTTTACCAATGCAGCGTCACAAGCAAGCTCGTCAACCCGTCATCCAGCCGCGATGTCCCTCCAATCGGGAATCTGGCTACCAAGTCCATCACATCCGGTCCAGCTACTGACCATCAAGCAGCTTCATTCTTGAGTAGAAACACAAGATCTGTATTCGCTACCCCGACCTCTTCTCTCTTCTCACCGGGCCCAACTCCTCATCGCCCTCTCCCTCCCGTATCTTATAGTACAGTATTAACACATTTCCGCGAAAGCACCAACCCCTCTTTATCGTCTAACCATGCCAATGCTGGCGGTGCCGCGCCGTGAAAAAAAAAGAGTTCCATCCCCAGAAACGCCATGCCATGCGGAGTCGAGTGAAGTTTGTTCCAATACAGTTGTTTTACTCAGGCCATCCCCCTCTCAAGCGGGCTCTCCGTCAAGTAGAGCGCCTCTCGCGGGCCTTGCCTCCTTCCGTCCATTCGGGCTCCGTCCGTCCGTACGTCGGTCGATTAGTCGATGAAACTTTTGTCTGTCGGCCGTCGGCCGTCGTCCGGCTCATCGGCCGCCGCCACGCGCCGTTCACCGGTCCTTGTAAATCTTCGGCTGGAACCCCTCCTTCACCTCGGCCTCGACCGCCTCCTTCTCAGCCAGCGGCCCAATCTCCTTCTCCAACCTCTCCCTCGCGCGCAGGACCTTGCTCTGCAGGTAGAAGCTGCCACCCTTCTTGGGGTCGTTGGCGTCGAACAGCTTCTTGAAACGCTCCATGACATCGCCCGCGCTTTTGGACCCGTCTTTGGGCGTCTCGACGTCGAGGATCTTGCACGCCTCGTCGAGTGTCATACCTGAGGACAGGTTGCCCCTTGAGCCGGCGGCCGCGCCGCCGTTCTTGGCCTGCGCGCGCGCGTACTCGGACGAGGCCTGGGCCTGCTTGTAGGCGGCGGCGAACGAGCGGCCGACGATGCGGGTGCCGACGAAGACGACTTGGGTGATGAGGCGGTAGGCCTGCGATAGGATACGTGTTAGCCCACAAGGCTGGCGGGCGGCGACAGGTGACGAAGAGCTTCGGCGGCGCATCGCACCCGATCGGGAGGGGGCAAAACTAGGGACTCACCATGTTTGCGGGTATTAGAACGCAGCCTATGTAAAGAACTATCGGTATAGGTGAGGGTAGAGAATCGAAGTTTCGTTTGTCGCGCGGTCTGAGGGAACCGGGGTGCGATGTCGCGCGTTGAGAGCAGGCTTGTAGCGTAGGACCGGATGGGCGCTGAGGTTGGCTCGCAATCCAGAAAAATCCAATCCACGATAGGGAATTTGCCGACGAGAAATTCCGAGCTTGTCCAGCGGTTGCCGTCGGAGGGGCGAGTTTGGCCGTGCGCCGAGAATTCTTTCTCGGGCCTTCCAGGTGCACGCCACTCCACTTTCAAGGTCTGACCGGCAGCATCTGGCCACGGCTGTCAGGTGAGAGTGCCAGATTCAGCCCATTTTCCTCCAAAGTGGATGAACTCCCCTTGTCATCAAGCGCGGGTCCAGATTTGAGTTTGAGTTTATCATGGAAAATGTCCGCAGCGCCTGTGCTTTTCAGACGTCTCTAAAGACACTTCAGGCAAGTGTTTGTAGCCTGTTTTTGCCTCGCTCCCTTGCATATATACCACAGGCTACCTCGGGTTGATGAGTTCGCGATGGTCCACCATCCAAGACTGATGGTCTATGTGTTAAGCACGCCCGCTTGGGTTCGTTGACTAAGGACCAACATGGTTCATATGTTCTCACAGCAGTCTGCGATTCATGCATGACCTGTCGACTTTAGGACTTGTACCACAACAATCAAGGGAAATTAGAGGACCTTTGTGGAAGATATGTACTAGTTGAATTATGTACCCCGCTCTATGGCAGTCTAGCTAAATATGTACAGGAGAACTATTGACTGGGATATGCAATGTACATCACGGCATGGCCCAAGACCTCTCTAAGACCACGTGGTGGTGGCACCAATGGCCTCCCCAGAGGTAGGGATCAAAAAGTTGCTCGCGGCGATCTTGCCGTTGGCCTGGCGCGCGCCCTTGACGAGGCTGACGTCGACGCTCTTGAAGCTCGAGTCGGACCAGGTGGCGCTGCCGTCCCACGAGTTGCCGCTGGTGCTGGTGCCGCTGACGAGCGACGTCTGGCCCGACTTGGCCGTCGTCTTGGAGTTGGACGCCGCGATGTTGCTCTTGAGCGTTGACTTAGTGGTGATGGTCTGGAAGCCGACGGCGCCGTTGTTCCACGCCGTGTTGCGCGTGAACTGGAAGTTGCCGGGCTGCTTGTTGTCTGTGAAGCCCTTGGCGGCGTTGGAGAAGGCGATGCAGTTGGTGATGACATGGTTGGCAGAGGCAATGTCGGCCGCGTCACCGCCGCCCAACTTGAATCCGTTACCATCACCCTGGAAGTCGCTAAAGCCCCAGCGGTTGACACCGTTTCCCCAAGAGATGGTATCCATGATGGTGACGGGCGACTTGAACTCCCTGTCGGCGTCGTTAGTCGTGTTCGAACATGGCAGTGGTGCCGACGATGGAATGGGTGGTGAAAGGGGTATCGACGACACATCCCGCCACAGGGGCGGCGATAGGCCTTCCTCATATAGAAGGAAGGCACTGAAAGGCAGGGGAAGGGGGAGAAAGCTTACCAAAGGTCAAGACCATCATCAACATTCTCCCAAAGCCGAGCGCCCTTGAGGATATTGCCCGTGCCGGATCCCTCCTTGCAGGCGAAGCGTCGGCGCTCTCGCCGTTCTTGCGGGGGTCGCGGTTGCGGTACGAGTCGAGGTAGACAACCTGGTTGTTGCTCAGGGAGCCCTGCATCTGAAAGCCCGTCTCATAGTTGTCGTGGGTGACGATACGCTCAAAGTAGTTGTTGGAGCCGTCGCGGAGGTAGACGCCGTAGGGACCGTTGATGATGGTGAGCTTGTAGAACTTCCAGTAGTTGGCCTTTACAAGTATGTTAGTGGCAAGCTTCTTCTAAGTGGCGTTGTGACTCTTGACTGACCTTCTCGATGTGAAGGACACCGCGGTCGGCATTGGCGAGAGATGCGTCGAGGGCGGCAGGGGTGCCGGGCAGGGCCTCGCCGTCGATGATGACCGCCTCGTTGTTGTATGCCGTCAGGGTGTAGGGCTTGGCCGCCGTGCCGCTCTTGGTGATTTTGATGTTGGTCGTCGGTGAGTAAGTGCCAGCACGCAAGTAAATGGTGTCTCCGGCGACGGCCTTGTCGACGGCGACTTGAATCGACTTAAGGGGAGCGGCGAGAGTACCGGCAGCACTGTCGGAACCGGCAGGTGCAACGTAGAGGTCGGCAGCCAAGACGACCGGGAGGATGGCGAGCAGGAACTTGTAGAGACCCATGATTGCTGTTCGAAATGAAAGAGATAACAAGACGCGTGATGGCTAGGTGGACTAGTGAATGAGAGACTGCGGCTATCAGAGAATTGGTTCGAGAGGGATCAGCAGCCTGCCGTTTAACCGGCTGCCATCAAGCTTAAATACAAAGCTTCGCATCGTCAACAGGGAGCCCTCGTCTTTGGCAGCTCCCTCCTCGGCCTGAGCCATGTTACTAGGTACTGGCATACTGACATCCTGGGTAGTAAACAGCTGCCATCCAAGGCCATCGCGTTCTATCTGACACCACCGGCGACCCCCCCTGTTTAATTGGGACCGAAGACAACCCGTCCTCCCGTTGGTGGAAAACAATCTCCACAGCCGTACGGCACCTCATTGATGGAGGCTTGGCCGCGAGGTAGGATCCATCGACCATCTCCGTTGGAATAGAAATCCCGGCAATCCAGAGATTCCAGGACTGGCTGAGAGGAGGGAGGGGCCCCCCTGGGCACGGAAGGCGTCGTCGAGCCGCTGAAGAACGTAATATCACACTTGCGCTGGAAGGGGCCACAGAGGGCATATTGCACTCCACGGAAAAGGTGCTCTCGCCCTCTGCTCGGAGAACCTCGCCCGGGGGGATCTCAACCCACCATCTTCGGACAGCATCCGGACGCGGACTCGATGGAACGTTGACTAGGGCTTTAAATCATTCTGGTCAGGCGCACGACTCGGCATACCGCGGGGAAATGCACTATCGTCGGCTTTTCGACCAAAACGTGCCCGAGGGCGTAGCTCCTGCTTGTCGATGAGGCGGACCGCAGTGAATGTATTTAAGCATCACTAGACTTACCTCACGGAAAACTGTCTCCCAGTTTCCTCGATGCAGTTCAGAATCTGCGTAGGTGGGTGGAGATGACAGCCCACTGCCGTCAGGCTTGGCGGAGCTCCTCGTGGCCATGTACCGGTGCGATGGGTTGATAGGGGAATTTCTCCAGCGAGGAAAGTCGGGACTCAGGACCTCAGGAGACATAGAACTGCCGCAGGCGCCCGGGAATTTGGTCTGCGGACTGGCCTAGACGAGCGTCTGTCCCCGGACAAAATGATTCCTGGGGCGAGCACTTGCCTCTTTGAGCAGGGCGGTGGGCAGAAATTTGCGCATCGTTTGACGCTAGATGAAAGTGGGACATGATGCCGTAGTCTCGCTGAGTTGTCGTTCACACCAGCTGCTGGAAGTGGTACAAGACGGGGGGGATTGCATGACGTCGGGTCCCGATAGAACGGAGCGAGGTCTTGAGTTCACCCATGTGGGTTCGGCATTATTTTCGAGCAGTTCATCTTATGTTGCTGGCATAAGGGGCCAGTCGCTGGGGATGGGGAATCTGGAAATGCCATGGAAGGATGAGCAGGCCTAGGCTCAGAACAATCGACAAGAGACTGACGTCTGTATCGATGGAGCCTATCGATAAGAAGGCAATAATGGTCCGTGCCTCTAGCTCAGTATGTGTGCCTCATTTCTTAGGCATAAATAATTCTCCAAGTTCCACTCTGCAGCTCCAGCCCTGATTGACGTGGTGAACCTCGAAAGAAGCTACGTCTCCAACATCGCAAGCTCGGGTGTACCACTTGTCATCTCCACGCAAACCACGCGCGTCTCGCAACCCCCCCCGCGGCGCAATACGGCTCTCGAGCCCACCATCCGCTACTACCTCATATTTTCTCGGAAACGCCATAGCAATCGACACATACCGACCTCGACGAGTTTCGATATCCCAAAGTCCTCCGAAAACGAACCGAAACGATACGAACCAAGACAGGGGGCTGAATACCTCGAGTCACACCAACACTTGACGTCCACAGAACAAGGAGGAACACAACCACCGCAACATGTCAAACTACTACCCCCAACAGTCCTACGGCCCCGGCCCCGGTACGGGCGCCCAGAACCTCCAATTCTACCCCTCCTCCTACTCCCCGGCTGGCGCCGTCTCGGGCCATGCGACCCCACAACAGGCCTCGTACGGATACGGAGGCCAGTCTTCCGCGGGCCAGTTCGGCGGCGGCGCGGCTGCCGCGTTCGGGGCGCCCCCAGGCGTCTCGGGGCGCATGGGTGAGCAGGGCGGCCTGCGCACGGGGTGGCTGGCGGCCTTCTCGACCGAGGGCTACGACGGCGAGCCGCCCTTGCTCGAGGAGCTGGGCGTGAACTTTGGACACATCCGAGCAAAGGTATGATATCTCGTCACCGGCGCTGCTGCCCTCCCCGCAGCCTCGCAACGCAACCCCTCGAGAGACGAATACTGACAACCCGCAAGACCCTTGCAGTCCTCAACCCCTTCCGCCGCATCGACCAACACCTAATGGACGACAGCGATTTCGCCGGCCCCCTCCTCGCCTTCCTCCTCTACGGAACCTTCCTCCTCTTCGCTGGCAAGGTCCACTTCGGCTACATCTACGGCCTCGCCCTCCTCGGCAGCACCTCGCTGCACATAATCCTCTCCCTCATGACCCCGACGGACGCCAACCCCTCAGCGTCATCCCACCCGGCCGCGGCTCAATACGGCGGCCCCGTCGGCGGGGGATACCCGGGAGCCCCCGACGACCACGACCACCCCTCTCGGACGGGCCACTTCTCCGCGACTCTCACCTTTGCGCGCTCCAGCTCCGTGCTGGGATACTGCCTCCTGCCGCTCGTTGCGACGAGCCTGTTCGGCATCGTCATGCCCATGGACACGCCGCTAGGCATCGTCCTGACCACCATGGCGATCCTGTGGTGCACGTACTCGGCCTCGGGCATGTTCTGCGCCGTCGGGAGGATGAGGGGCATGCGCGGGCTCGTGGCGTACCCGCTGGCGCTGTTCTACGTCGGGTTTGGCATCATGGGGATCTTCAGCTCTAGGGGGAGCGGCGGGTCGCTGGCCAAGGCCGCGGCTGGCCTGAAAGGATGAGGGGACGTCTGGGGACGGAAAATCACAACACCGCAAACATCGGCACCTTTGTTTCCATGAAGCCAAGCAGATTAGAGTAGCTCGCCGGGGCAGAAATGCTTGCCGTGGACCAAGGCGCTTCTGTTCCCTAGTGCGGTCAAGCAAGGGAGTCGAAAAGGGGGAGGGGAATACGATAGAAGTCCAAAAAAAGAGTCATGATAGACGGGGGAGGCAACGATGAGACGCATGCCCGCGGCCGGGTTAGGCCGAGGTCAACATGATGCTTCACGTCACTGTACACTATTTTAATCATGTTCAGACGAAGCCAGAATGATTTTTTTTTGGAACCCCAATGTCCTTCCTCGTCTCATGCCATGCTGCTCGAAAGATTTAAAAAAAAACTTTGATGCCGGATTCTGCCCCAGTCACCATTCTCCATGTTGTTCATACATGTGCAAAGGGGAACAAGTCGCATCAAATGTCCGAGGCCAAAAGTAGTATTACAAGAGACCATCGTCTCATAACCAAGAGCCTTGCAATGACGATAGCCCCCCTCCCCCGTCGGACACACACATACGAACGGAACGGAGTTCGATGAGCCGAACCCCCCCGATGGTATTACGAGAAGTCTGACTTCCCCCAAAGCCGTCTCCCATGTCCGACCATCCATCCATGCCATGCGGGAGCTTTACTGCTGTTTTCGTGGAGAAAAATGTCTATAAGTCCGCTTCATCGGACGTTGAGAAGCCGAAACAAAACCATAATATCGTACGAACACGTCGTATCGCAGAGGGGAAGAGCTCATTCCGGAAATGAGCAAAAAAAAAATCGCAACTTTGAAAAATGGTACCGCCAACTTGGCCCTCGTTTGTCAAGCCCACATTGTAACTTTAGTGGTGTCGGTTCCGGCTCATTCATTATTCGCGTTCTTGTCAAACCACCAGTCATACCCGCTTGCTTTCATTTGGAGCCCGTGAACGCGCCGTCATGAACCAAGTTTTGGCATTCTAGAGAGATTTAAAATACGGGTCTGAAGCCACCAGTTGCCGGCTGGCTGGCCGCGGCGAAACCGTTGACCTTGGGGACGTCAGCAACACCACCTAGGATGGAGTACTGGCCACCAGCGCCAGCGAAGACGAGCTTCTTGCCGCGAACAGCAGTGTTGTCGATGGTGGTTGGGGTTTCGATGTCTTCAGTGGTTCCCTGGCCGGTCTGGTAGTTGGCGGAGAAGCCCCAAGAGTGTGCCTCACCCTTGTTGTCGATGGCAAAGTTGTTGTCGACACCAGCAGCGACGTACACGCACTTGGGAATGTCTAGCATGTATTGTTAGCCCAACTTAAAGTTCGACAAAAGGAATCACGTACCCTCAACAACAGTCGGCTTCGAGAGGATACGAGGGTTGTTGCTCTCATCCTTAATGACGCTGTCCGCGGCGAGCTCCTCGACGGGAATGCCGACCTGATTGCCGTCCAGACGGCCCCATGTGAGGAGCTTGCCGTCTTCGGTGCAGGCAAGAGAGTGGTGCTCTCCACCAGCAATCTGCTTGATCTTGTAGTCCTTGAGGGACTCGACGAGGGTAGGTCGCAAGACAACAGCGTCGTCCTCACCAGCACCCATCTCGATACCGGTCTCGGCAAAGTTGTTCAGACCCCAGGCCCAGACACGGCCGTCCTTGGCCATGGCAAAACTGTGGTAGGATCCGCAAGCGATGCGGTCGACCTTGCCCTTGGGAATACCCATGCTCTGGGGGATGAGGGACGAAAGCTTGTTGCGCTCGATGATGCGACGTCCGAGCTGGTTTTGCTGACCGCAGCCCCATGCGACAACAACACCCTTGTCGTCAAGAGCCAAGATGTGGTTGGAACCGGCAGCGAGAGCCGTGATGTTCTTTAGAGTGGGTAGATACTCGGGAGTCTTCTGGATCTGGATCTTGTCGGTGAATCCGAGGATGCCGTCGCTCGACTAGAAGTGTGTCAGTGACAAAGCTCACAGTGCGACTGCAAACCAACTTACTCTGAACGTGCCCCATCCGTACACTCTGCCATCCTCCGTCAAGGCGAAGGTTGCGCTGTCGCTAGCCACGACCTGAGTGAACTTGGCCTCCGGCGCGAAGTGCTCAGCGCTGACAGCAGTGGGCGTACTCTCGTGAGGGTTGATGCCAGAGTCATCATCGTCATCTTCTTCTTCCTCGGCATCGGCATCGCGCAGTCCTCCGTCCCAGTTGGTGTCGCGACCAAGAGCGCCCTGGTCATTGACGCCCCAAGTCAGGATCTTGTTGTCCTTGGTCAGCGCAGCGACGTGCATGCCACCGCAGGCAATCTGGACAACACCAACGTCCTTGGCAGAGAGGTGGGGGTTCAGTCTTGGGCGCTTGACGTCGACGACCTTCTTGCCATCAAGCTTTTTGCTGCCGAGACCAAGCTCGCCAGAAGAGCCCTCGCCGAAGACGTAGACATCGAGGACTTGTGTAGGGGCAGAGTTAATCTTCTTGCCGATCTTGTGAGGATGGGCGGGGGCTTGGGAGCGGCAGTGGCAGCCTTCTTGGTGGGCTTCGCAGGCTTGACTGCCTCGGGCTCCTCGTCAGCAGACTCCGTCGCCTTGGCAGACTCGGTAGCCTGGCTATCAACCTCGGCATCGTCGGTCTTGGATTTCTTCGCCTTGGGCTTCTCATCCTCTGTCTCTTCCTCGCTAGACTTGCGCTTCTTGCTTGCGGCAGCGGTCTTGGTGTCAGCCTTCTTCTCGGCGGCAGCTTCTTGGGCTCGGCCTTCTTCGCAACAGCCTTCTTCACAGGCTTCTTGGCCTTGGACTCATCTTCGGTCTCCTCGGCGGCAGCGACCTTCTTCTTTGCCGCAGCAGTGGTGGTCTTGGTCTTCTTCGTGGTGGGCTCGGCATCCTTCTTGGCGGCCTTCTTGGTCGCGGGCTTCTCGGCCTCCTCAGCGGACTCCTCGGGAGACTCGTCAACTTCCGCCTCTTCAGCGAGCTTGCGCTTCTTGGAGGCGGCAGTCGCGCCGTTAGTAGCTGTGTCCTTCTTTGCGGCGGGCTTCGTGTTCTTCTTGGCAGCCTCGGCGGCCTTCTTCGTCGCAGCAGCCGTAGTCACAGCCTTCTTGGGCGCGCTAGCCTTGGGCGCAGCGGCCTTCTTGTTCGCGGCCTTGGGAGGCATGATCGTCAGGTGACGTGATGATGTGATGATGGTACGTACGGTCTTGGCGGAAGACGCGTGTAGTAGAGAGCAATTGAGTAGAGTACAGGGAGAATTCAGTGATGGTAATCGAAACAGGAGGCCGTCGCGATGCGATTGATGTAGTCGGGGTGATGGAATCGGAAACAAAGAATTCCGAGCAGGCTGGTGGTTCCTGGTGTTGGGGGAAAGAAAGAAAATGTTTCGAGGATGGGCGTGGGTGGAAGTGACGCGACCGGCAGGTGCAGCTTTATTTTCTTGGGCTGTGGAATTCTGACCATGCAGGGGTGGCGCTTTGTGGCTCTCAGCGCGGGCTAGGTGCGCTGCGCTGCGCTTCTTTCCTGGTGGCCGAGCTGCCTTTTAGTGCGATCGGGTGGGCACCTGAGTGGGTACCTTCTGGACCGTTTACGGTTCTTCGTGCCAAGGTGGCCCGAGCTTCGACCCCCGGGACCAATTGCATCGAAACGAGAAGCTAAGTTCGATGCGGGAGCTCTTGACCGCCCCGTGGCACCGTCCTTTTCCTCGCGGCAGAAAAGTAGAAATGGGGAAAAAACATCATTCGAAAAAAGTCGGAGTGGGCCTTCCGGTGAGTCGGGGAAATCTCGCGTCGTCTGCCGATACCCCCAGAATCCCCACGCCACGACGAGTACGCTCTCATTTCTTGTTATTTTGCTTGAAATTGTGCGGAATGCCTTCGATGTGCCCTTACTTCGTGTACACCGGTGTTATGAATCCATAATCTCAAACTGGCCTGACAATGCCTGCTTTTGAGCATTAAGCTAGCATTGTCGTGAAGGGGGATCCCGAGACCTGGAAGCTTGGTGAAGGCGCGGGAGTGGCATGACACGGCGCAAACCGCTGCCATGGCCAACCCCCTTCGAAGGCCCTGGGGGGCTCATTTTGACGGGGCGTGCCCGGAGAAATATTGTGCCCCTTGACCAGCATATTCAACACATTTTCCTTGGACTGGTGCAAAGTCACGTATCAAGGGTCTCGGCTCTGAAGCACTAGGTCAATTCATTGTCATTTCCAACGTTTGGCCATCGCTAGCCAACATACAGAACGCTTCTTGATAAAACTATCTGGTATGATGCCCCCGCTGTCGAACCCGCCTTCAAACTGGGTTTCAGTCCAAGCCGCTGTCCTAGCTCCGTCTACTTCTTCTGGGGCCTCGGCTTCAGCTTCCCTACATTGTGAGATGCCTTCGCCTGTCGTCCATTGTCCTGTTCTTGACCGCCTTTCTTGACTCTCGCTCGAGTCCTGCGTTTGATGCCGTTCGTCTTGTTCGTACCCTCCATCGCAACTTCGGCAGCATCACCAGCTGTTTGCTTGGGCGATTCGGGTGGAAGTTCTCCGGCGATAATGTTGACACCGCTTTGCACGGGCCTCTCGTACTGCTTCAGGATCCAGGCCATGACCTTGCCGCTCTCGCGTCCGCACAAGTTTGCGGCCAAGAAAGCCAAGAAACATATTGTTGCCCAGCCTATTCGGCCTCCCTTGGCCGCCCATAAGAGAATTCCTAGTCTTGGTATATGCTTCGGTAGCTGGGGACGACACCAAGAAATCGCTGTAAGCCATTCAATCGCCCAGGAGAGTACGCCACTCGTAGCAAGAGCAAAGAGGACGACCGCGAAAAGCGCGAGCACCAAGCCGAGAATATATCCCATGAAATAGCGAAAGCCCCGAACCTCGGACAAGGGTCGTAGCCAAGACCAAGTAGGAGAGTTGAAAAATCCAGTGTAATTTGTACTGGGCTTGTGCCAGTCCTATCGGGCAGAAACCCCCGCCTCCGAAGAATTTGTGTCATAGAAATCCGCCAACGCCAAAACCCTTTCCACCGGATAACTCAGATAAATCCTGATGCCAGACGCCAACTCCTTTAGTGCTTGTACGAAAGCCGCCCAAGTGACATTGCCCAATTCATCGACGGGTCGTGAAGTCGGTCTCGTGCTCGCTGGGGTTGTAGGATCCATCGGAGGCCTTGTCGCATGTGCATGCGTCTGAGGAGTGTCAATGCAAGACTTCAAGAGGGTATAGAGAGAAAGGAAGACGAACTGGCAGGGCGGACGCCGCAAGAACAGGTCTCGCCAGCGGGCTTAGTGTTCTCGGTAGAAGCGCGGTCGCATGTGCACTCGCCGGCCGGGCGAGCGCGGCATGAACAGCGTGGGCCGGCAACGGAATTCTCTGTAGAGGCCTTGCTGCAGGTGCAGTGGAGGGCGGACTGCTGGCCGCAGGAGCACTTGGCTTGCTGGGCTGAACGAGAGGAGAGATAAGTCAGCTTGTAATCCTTTCGAGTAATTGTGTTTCGAGCGAACGTGGTCTGGATTTTTTTTTTTTCCCAAGAGAAGAATGTGTTGTTGAAAGATCCAGGGGGAGGCTGTCGAGTGGTTGTCGAGACGGGAGGTGAAGTAAACGAGGGGTACATACCGCAGACGCACTCGGCGCTCTTGCCGCAGCAGGTGGAAGCCTTGTCGACAGTCATTGTGTTGGTTGATTGGAAGGTTGGTAGAGGAGAAGGAACAGTCGTTCGCTTGCGTATGTATTTGCGAGGTTGAGTGCGATGGTGGACTTGGATTGAATTGAACTGGTCTGTCTTGGAGGGGACAGAAGCCAAAGGGGGGGTCACAAAGGGGTCCTTTAAGCAACTACAATG
>JAIMZG010000370.1:0-54236 GCA_020466075.1 Colletotrichum coccodes
CAGTGGGTATGGTCGCATGTGTTGTATCGAGAAGCTGAGGTTACTCATATGGTAGGGATTCTTCCTCATGCGCCACAAACCAGACAGATGGGCAAAGAAAAGTTCGCGATCCACTCTCGAACACTACCGACGACCGTCACCACCATCACCGCCAACTGCATTGTGTTCATCATTCTCCCAATCAAACCAAAGAAAATGTATCAGCTGTCCACTGAGCGAAAAAAAAGTTTCGGAACCGAAGACGAGGGTCGAACTCGGGGCCATCCTCCACCGGTGGTTATGTACTCTTGCAAAATCTTTAAGGTTATTGGTTTATAATTACAACGTCTAAAAGCTTCATTGAATAATGATCACGCTTCATGAAAGCATCGCCATCCCTACTAGACGATGAGGTTCAGCTCATGTCTCTTCCCGACTCTCAAAGCCCATGGTTTTTCTATGCTGTAGAAAAGCAGGACCATGCGCTAAATTCTAGACTTCATTCTATACGGCCAGTACCATACGCTTCTCGCACCCTCCTTTGTATTGCCGTCCTGGGAACAATATAAACCGTGTGTCTGTGTAGAAGCCGAACCCTCATTGGAAACTCTTTTAAAGCTGTACTTGGCTCATGCGGGCCATACGGGCAAGCTCTAGCGCGATCCCCATACGGATATCCGAGAGCCTGCCAGCCTCTGCTAAGTGCTGAAGCTCGTCCACTGAGAATTTCTCGAGCATTCTTCACAATACTCTCTACTACCGCTCCCTTCACGGGATTTTTGCGGATGCGTTGCATCTTGTTGATTTCATCGGAGCTCTCGAGGGGCAGTGGTGATCGGCTCGATGCCCTCTGTCATTTCTTTTGGAGCCGTAGCTAGGCAATTCATCCCCCAGCAAATTCTCTTCGATGAAGCGAGATGAGTACACCATGAATGGAAACGTCACTTGTCGGAGGTCGTATTCAAGTTCTGACCTCAGTAACCTAGCCAAGGAGGTCTCCCATAAAGAAGGGCGGCCATCCAACATAGAAACAGCAAAATTCAAATCAAGGAAGGTAATCAACATCCGCACGGGCCGATTGGATTGTGATCAGGTCATGTTGCTTCATGCTATCTACTACTACCTTAGTGACTTATACACAGTTGGGAAAGCGCTCAGAGCGGAAGCGACCTAATAACGGCGATTCACGGGGGGTGTTGACATGAAAGACGGATCATATTAGCGGCTCGCTGAGGCCTCCTCAGCCTCAATCGCTGCGAACAAGAACGAACCACCACCACGAGCGTCGTTCTCTACAACCGGGATACCAACATAGTACTGTGCAAACGTGTCAGAAATCACTGCATGGTCACAATGTAAGAGGCTCGACTGTCTGACTCACCTCAAAACTCGCGTTCGAGTTCAAGCTGCCTACTCGAACGGTGCCCAAAAAGCTGATCGACCCGTTCTTGTCGTCGCGGATGAATTCACTGATCAACAAACCATACGCCTTCAGCCCGACCTCCTTGTACTTGGCATCGAGGAAGCCATCCCTCACGCCTCTGAGCAGACCATACGAGAACATGGCCGTGGCGCTCGACTCGATGTAGTTGCCCTTGCGCTTCTCATACCCCTCGTTCATGATCAACCACCACCCGCCGCTCTCATCCTGGCTCCTCTCCAGCCCATCCGCCAAGGTGACGAAGTATTCCAGCAACCGCTTGTAGCCAGGCAGCGACTTGGGATACACCTGCAGCGTATCAATGAGCGCCATGAAGTACCACCCCACGGCGCGGTTCCACACCAACGGACTCGCTCCCGTGACGGGGTCCGCCCAGACGGCGTCCTTGGCCTCGTCGTACCCGTGTACGAGAAGGTTACTGGTGTGGTTCCGCGTGTGCTCCTCGATCAAGTCAAACTGCAGCGCAATCTCCTCCCACGCCGTCGTGTTCTGCGGCTCAAACAGCGACACGTAGGTCGCGTAAAAGGTGTCCGCCATGTAGATCCCGTCGAGCCACATCTGATCCTCGTAAATCGGCGCCCGGTGCCAGAAACCCCCGCTCGGCGTCCTCGGCCAGCGGTTCAGCTGCTGCCGCAGGCCGTCGGCGGCGACCTTGTATTTCGTCTCGTTCGTGCGCTGGTAGAACCAGAGGAGGTTGTTGCCGATGCGGATGTCGTCGAGGGAGTACCACTCGGGGTCCCAGCCGTCGAGCACGCCGTCGTCCGAGACCAGCGAGGAAACGGCCGTCCCGGCGGCGCGGAGAAGCGTCGCGTTGTTGACGTGGGCGGCGGCGCGGGCGATGCCCTCGTAAAGAACGGCGGGGCCGTAGCCTGCGTCGATGGGGGCATTACGGGCGACGAAGGAGGAGGCAAGCCGTTCCGAGTATGGGCGAGAAGAGCACTTTTGGGCCAGAGCGAGGGTGCTCGTGAGAGCGAGGAGGGGGGCGACGGTGCGCATCGCGACGACCAGGGCTGAAGGAGGAGATGAATGCAGCGCGGCAGTACCAGGAGAAACAAGGTCCAAAAAGTGAAACTGTTGATGAGAACGAGACGAACAACAGCAGTCAGAGTCATACGAAACAAACGGGACCGACAATCTTGGCTAAATAGCTCCTCACATGCGCTTGCCCGGATCCTCCTCCGTAACTTTACTGCAGGACAACCGCTCCATGAACAAATGCTGGAGGTTACATCACGGCCCCAGGCCTTATCCACGCGCATCACAACAACAAACGCACTCAAACGTAGGCGATTGACATGCATTGAGGGGGTAAAGTTCCCCACACGTGAGTATCTCAATGGAGGAAATTCTCAATTCACGCCGGCGGAATTGCGATCGAGGGGTTGAAGAGGGGATATGCAGCGTGTGCGCCAAGCCGGAAAATATGCGGGCGTAGCAGTGATGCTCTGTTTCGAGAAATGATGTCCCATCGACATCCCCAGTTGGGGTTAGCGACCCGGTACCCCGAGCTCCCCGTTGATCCCCCGGTCTGTTCGGGGCATCTCTTCGCCTTTGGCAGTCCATTGGGGGACACGCCTCCAGGTTCTAGAGTCTAGGCCACTTGGAGATCCGGGGCCCCCACCGGCTCCGGGCCGGATGCGCATCGGCTTGAACGCACTAGCGGAACCGATCGCCAACTACCTCCGACCGGTACCAACATGGCGTACGGGCCGCTGCCGCTAAAGTGGGTCCAATGGATACTTCGGTCCCGCAGTGAACCCACCCGCCCCGGCCGAACGCCGTCCGCTGCCGAATCACGGACTTGCCATCTCCGTCGCAAAAAGCCCCGCCGCCCAGAAGAACCAAGCTGGTTCGGGCGGGCTACCCACCAATCGAAGCCGCAGCCGCTCGACGAGCATTCTTGTTCCCGAGACCCCAAAATCTTATTTCGACTCCCAGACCTCCTGGCCCTGCATCACCAGCCACTTTCAAATCCGAGCGTCGTTGACTTTGGTATACCGGGCAGTGATAGATTTTCGTTTCTTTGTGATTCCACCCCCCCACCGTCAACGACTTTCTCGGACCGTCATCTGAAGCAAAGCCGCTGACTGAAACCCCCAAGGCATAGCTCCCCAATCCGCATGATGACGATGCTCCCAAGCTTCCAGCCGCCCGGAGACGTTGAACGCTGCGCTCGGTCACCACGGCCGTGCGTACGGCTATCAAAACATCATGTTTAAACAAACGTCCAAGCAACGTGCACGAACTACAAACAGTTTCCGGCTTGGCAAACGCTCGTTGAGGCAAGATCTGTGAGTCTAATATGCAGCCGTGTCACACAAACTTATCGAGGGCGGACATCGAGAATCAAGACAGCGGACAGTCGGATCGATAGAAGCCGAGGGCGAAATGTAGAGTTATCTAGCTTTCCATCATACAAGCTTATACTCTTAATCATAAAGGTATGTAACTGTAACTTGATTATCATCCCAAGCTGGAGCGAATCATCTCGCCAGAAGTCCGCCCAGCATTAAAAATAGAATAGTCAAAAATCAAAATCAAAATCCGCGAAACTCCCAATTTGAACCTAATTGCTCGCCCCGTCATGCAAAGGTGCGACATTCGCACAAGTTTGCCTCCTGCAAATGGTTCCTTTCCTGTACAACGTAAAGCATGAGCCCAGTGGCCACATCGCGTGACTCCAAAAATCTATCCGCACAAATCATCACGCGCCATTACTGTCCGTGAGCTTAGGCGTCGTCGCCCAATGCCATGCTGGGCTTCCACTCCCTCTCGGCGGAGACCTCGGGGTCGGTCCAGTTGACGGGCTTGTGGATGCGCAACATGCGCAGGAAGTAGTCCTCAACGACGAGCAAGTTCAGCAGGACGCCGTTGTAGTTCCACGCAAGGCCGCATACGATAGCGCCGGCAACGGCGTCGAGGACGAAGTGGTTGGCGGTCGCGACGATGGCAGTCAGGATCAGGGCGGGGTAGGACATGCCGATGACGACGATGGCGAATCGCTTCCAGGGGCGCGAGCGGATCGAGGGGAGCGGGAGGGTCGCAACGGTGAGACCGATGAGGAGGGAGTAGCCGAAGTGCAGGGACGGCATGGCAGCTTTGGTCCATGTTAGATATCCAGCCACAAGGGTTATTACTGCAGAGATTACTCACCATATTGGTTGCAGAACTTGTTGGTCGTCCAGACACTGCTCTCGCCTGAAGCGCTGTGGACCGTGTCGACAAAGCCGAAGCTCTTGGACTCGCCAGCATCGGGCCCGTTGTAGTGCGGGTCGCTCAGCAGGCGAGGCGGCATGCAAGGCCAAAGGGTGAAGACGACGAATGCGATCAGGTTGCATGTGGCCATGGTGCGGCGGCGAGCCTCGTAGAGGGCGGGGCCGGCCGAGTTCCAGCGGACATTCTCGTTGCCACCGAGCTTCGCGGAGAGCGCGCGGCGCTTACGGGTCGTCGTGATGAAGTAGAGGATGACCAGGAAGAGAATGGTGCCAGGGATGTGGATGAAGGAGTAGATGCGGTTAATCCAGTGCATCACGGTCGGCATCTGGAGGAAGTACTGCTGCACCGGCACCTCGACGAAGATGTGCAGGCGCTGCTCCAGGTGAATGAGCTGGAGCGCATGTCTGCGTGCGACGTCAACCGTACCCTCGTTGAGAGTGAGTGCCGTGAAGGCTCGGCCGACTTGGTAGACCTATCGTGCGAGCATGTCAGATGGGTCTAGGAAAACACGCGACATATCTCTTACCCAGTAGATCAGAGCCCAATACCATGCTTCAACCAAGAAGGGGAACTTGCGGAGCACTCGGCTGAGGAGTCTGTCCTTGTACACCCTCGTGTTGGGTGTGGTTATGAGGCGCTGATATCCGAAGAACTTGATCCTGCGCGTGCGCCGCGGTGGCTCCTCCTGCGGTGTCAACGTCGACGACGAGCTCCAGGCGCCGAGTGAGAGGAGAGATTCTTCTGATTCGGGCGTCGAGTTGCCGGAGCGGCGCTCGTCGGATCGTTTGTGTTCGACATCATCAAGACCGGGTCCCTTCCATCCCAGGTTGTCGTACGTGTTGCCGCCGGTGTTACGATTGAACCATGTGCCGCCGAATAAGAGGGTGATGACCACCAAGGGTTCTGCCACGGCACCGACACCCATATTTTACTTCTTGCTGGCGGTGTTGTGACGGATGACGGAAGAAACGGCCGACGATGGAGACTGCGATTACTGAGAGAGGTGTGAGGAGATTGGGGACTTGGCTTGCTCCAGGTCCGCCGCCGTAGTATTTGAGGGCGGGAGGTTCGGGAAGAGCACAGGTTCCGAGGCGGATGCGGGTGGGATGGATCTGACAAACGCAGTCCACCTGGGCGTGATCGCCAAAGCCAATGGGAGGGCTACCGGACGGTCGGTTATGTGAGATTAAGATTGTCCGTGTCCAAGGGGTGAGAATCCCATGAGCTACCGGCGACTTCCTGATGCAGACCAAGGCGAGTCGGAGAGAGTAGAGAAGAGAAGAGGAACCAGCAACGACGGAGAACTCGAGGCAGCGAGGTGGTACCTCTCGCGGCATGGATGAGATGGAGCTGTTAATAATACCATAATACAACATGGACTTTCGGCACACTTTGCGCAGAAAGCCCAGGCTCGGCACAACCCACCATGCTGGACCTTGACCGACGCAAGAACAAGGTTGGGCTTTTGCTTTGCGCAGCGAATCCAGCGCATGCACATACTCCTCGTCGCAAAGCTGGTACTTCCCTCCCACCACCCGCCACCGTCCACGCCAGCGGGCTCCGCATTACCTCCGATGTGCAGGCCCAGCAGGCATCCGAGCTGTGCATTCGCAAAGAGGAAAGTGGGCGGTGGGAAAGGGAAAGCCCTGTTCGCGGCGCTGTCCATGACACGGAAATCCGATCAGGAGCCAATGGCGGGTTGTGGCTGTTGGGGCGGACCGGCTGGGATGCCTGACGTGGACGAATCGCCCGCCAAGTGCCGCGAGCGCCAAGGGGTTACATCCTCTCTGAACGTCTCCCTTCCCAGTTCCCAAGAGAGACGTCCAAAGTGGGTATGAGGGTGGGTGTTGTGGGTGGCTAACGGCGCAACTCGATAGGATGAGACAAAGGACAAGAACCGACAAGAAATGAATGTCGCGTGCTCAGTCGTTGGCAGCTCGCCGTCTCTAGCTCTGAGCTACCTGACGTACCTTAGCTTGTCCCGTCAAGTGAAGCACGTCCTACCGCAAAACTAAAGTCTCTTCTTTCCTGGTGCATCTTTCATGCCTCGAAGTTGAGGTCCGTTCCCATAACCTCCAGCTTTGCCTTCTCTGTGTATTTGCGGCTTCATGCCGCTCCCCCCCTCTCCCCTCACCCCTCCTCCGCAAGGTCAGGCCGCGCCTCCTGTTCTGGACGCCATGCTCCGACGTCTGCTTAGGAAACGCGGCTCTTTGCTATTAACCAGGCACGCCGCCTAGGGAGGAGGGTGCTGAGGGATTGAGGATGACGGAGTGTGCGAGGGCACGAGACACCATGAGATGAGCAGCTGGCCAATCGGACAGGGGTATGAGGGGCTCTGTGGAGAACAATGCTTCCGCGACATCCGACAACCCGTCTTGTCATTCTGGAGACAGGTCCGTTCACCGCGTCCACCGCAGTCTTTTTTCTTCCCAGTCCTCATCTTCAACAGTGGAAACCGGGGAGAAAAGGAAGAAAAATCCTGTGAAAATGTCGAGAAGCCAAGAGAATCCGCGGTCAGGCAGATTGAGCTTCTGTTGTCTGCCGCCAGGTTTCCGCTCCGCTCCCACGGCCCCTTTTCCCCTCGAGCACTGGAGCTTTTGGAAATTCGTTCCCGATCTCGTTCGATAAGCACGCGACCTCCGTCATCTCGGCGCCTAAGTTGATATGTCGATGTTGAGTCGGTGGATGATGCAGTGCAGTCAGTGATAGACGGGGTGGCACAATGTGGTTGGCCGAACACTACGTCCATCCCAACGCTTCCACGGTATGTCGGTGTCCATCATATGCCGCCGCCATCCTCTGTACGCTCTAGATAAATTCCAAACGCCGACTTTAAATTGCGCTGGTCGACGGGATGCTGGCGAAGGAGGGTGGCCTGATCGAGCCCGATTGAAGGTGAGAGGGGCCGGTGCTCCCGCCATTCAATGCGAGCTCGAGAAAAAGTCTTGGCGTACATCATCACATTCGCTATAGTGGATGAAGCAGTTTGCTCGGGTATTTTGTCAGGAAAAGGTTTTCGTCTTTCCGACACCGCCCCTTTCCATGCAGCTGGCAACTTGAAAAGCGTTTTGAACGAGGCAAATCCCCCTTTGTCGGTTGCTGGACCGCTGATACCAGCGACGACGATTCGAGGCGTTGTTGACATTGCCATCCAGAAGTTTTCACGTGATCAAGATTTCTTTGTCGTTGTTCTGTCCTTGACTAGTCTACTTCAGGATCGATCGCATCCATCGAACTCGTCATTTCCGCGTTTATGCAATCATCCCGGACGTTCCGCGTATCGCACGTTCAGCCCTGCAAATTGTCTCCGGATGCTACCGAACAGTTGGACTCCAGATTTCGCCGTGTCCGCTTGGCGCGGTATAGGTCGACCGACTTTGATGCTTGTCTGTTCAGTCATCAGCGAAAAGATCTAACCCGGCCGGCAGTTGCGGGTTAGTTCAGCGAAGCTATCCCCGCTTGAGAAGTCCGGACGATCGGGAAAACGGTCTTCCCTGTTCCGGACGATCCGGATTATTCAACATTCCGCCGGATCCCGATACCGATGGTCTCGGTATCGGCGAGCCAATGTGTCCGTGTTCGGTGCCGGGTTTGGGCGATGTCTTCTTCCCGATTCGGCTGATGCCGGGGCAGAACAAGTCTTTATTTTTGTCAACTCTGCATTGTGCTGGTTCATTCTATGAGCGCCCCGGCTTGGAGCCTTCGGTGCCGCCTTTCTCAGGATCGGCCACTACCATAGTGCATGTGTCCAACGGAGACGTCTTGTGGAATGAGGTCTCTGCGGGCTGCGGAAGAAGCCGAGTATAACATCGCCGCTGTACCGAGTGTGCAAGCCTGGTGACAGGTGCCAGGAATGGGTCTTGTTCTTTTGAACGCTGTACCAGTTCATCCGCTGACCTGGGTTGGCAGACCATTGTCCGACAACAATCAGACAAGCTGACATTCAACGACGCGACAAGCCGGAACTGATATTGGAGAACCTCGAGGATACCAAAAATTTGCCAGTTGGTGGTGTCAAAACTCGCGCTCGGCGTTGATTCGCTCCGTCATTGATGTTCAAGTATGGCGCTTGCAAGCCGGCTCAACAGCGTAGGCATCACCCGACGTTCAGTCGGGTGTCAAGCTGACACCTTTTCGAATGATTTATTCCAACCATCGAGAAATCGAGTAGACCTGTATAACTGTCGGTATCGTCGCAACCGTTCAACCGTCCGTCCGGACTACCTAACTATAAAGGACACGAGTATGCGAGGTCATGACCGTGACCTCGAGCACCCATATTCAGAAACAATGAATGATCAATGAGGTGCTCTGTTCAGGTTCCGGATCACTTACTCCTTCTCGAGCAGGATAGTATTCCATAACGGGCAGAAGCTCATGCTTGCTCGACAACGACGACGATGACGACGAAGCCTGCATGTCAAGAGAACTGCTTGCCTGGCAACTCCGGTGAAGTCGTCCCTAAATGAACAACTAGCCGAGAGAACGAGCAGAAATTGCTGATAAGTGGGTGGACGGTGAACTGCCCAGATTGTTGGACAGGTTCATCAGCAAGTTGTATAAAGAGGTCGAACAAAGCCTGCAGTCGATTATTGAACATGTCCAGAACGACTCCCTAGGAATGGCAGAGGCAACGCTGCCCAGACGATGCACTTACGTTTGATTCATAAGATAAGCTTATAGGCGTCACCGTTAATACATTGGTTGTGTTAGCCAAACGAATCCCACTTCCGGCTGTGCTGGTTGGCTTTTGACAGCCCGAATGTGTAGTCTTGGAGGGTGTCGTGTTGCACCTTTCCTGGGCTCAGCGGCTTCATGGAAGAGGAAGATCGCCCAAATATCGGTATCCCCGAGGGCGTGCGCGAGGCCCCCAGCCCGCTCTGTCAGGCCGTCAACTGATCTGCAAGATTGAGATGATCGACGCAGGCTGTCATCCGGGATTAGCATGGATGCGGAGGCAATACCACATAGACAAACGGTTCTTCACGATATCGCGCTGTCGATGTACGAGACGGATGCTTCATGCTCGTATTGCGACTGACAAATTTATCACGTTGCGACAGAAGAATGAGAACCCTCGCTCTACCGCCCTATGGCTCGCTGGCGAGGGGCTCCGACAAACAAACACTAAAAGGCATCAAGGAACAGGCTGGCCTAACACCCCGCGTACTTTCAATATGACATGACGATGTTTATTGGCACCATTCATCTGCCGCGTTGGAAATCTTCAACCCCATTGTAGCGTTACGGGTATGTCGTTTGATGGACAGACGGGGCCGTAACGGTTAATCGTGGCTTGGTCGAATGAGGACCATATCAAATCATCCTGACAATAGGGCTGTTGAATTCCGGCCACGCCAGTGCCACGTGCTTGATGCGAGCCGAGAGGGATGTCATTGGAGGCGAGGCGGGAGTTGATTTCTTAAGGAGTAGCGTTTCCCTAGGGATCGGGAATGCCGCACCCGGGCTCTGACGTCGAAAGGCAACGTTTGCAACGTCCCATACCGAATGCGATGGTAGCAATCACTGTGGTTGCGACGACGGTAGGTAATTGCCGGTTTGCTCAATATGGCGATAAGACCCTGACAACAAGGGAGCAACTGGAGCGAGGGGGTCCGAGAGCCAACCAAGAGGGCGGGTATCAACATCAAGAGATGAGCAAATCCGTCGGACTCAAACCTGATCGGCCATGGCAAGAGTGAATGCGGCGTCAGTCTAATTTCGGCGACCCGGGGCGTGGATTCCAAACGGTCCAGCTATCCTGCCACAACCGAGGCTATCGGTGACGGGAAGGTCTGGTCATTTACCTAATCGATAGCTTGACGGGACTGGAGCCCTCGAGGTAGTAGTTGTCTCTGGAGACCGACGTTGATCAAAGCCTCTCTGGTCGTAGGCAATGTGATTGTAGAAAGACAAAGACACGAACACGATGCGGCGACGCGACGCCACAACAGGATGTCGACTTAAAATCGGGCATCAGCAGAACTAAAAAGGTGCAACAGTGTTTGCACTAGATATCGAGTGCGAGAGCAGCGACGTGCCAACCGACTTGGCGAAGACATCTCTCTCGAAGGCGATAGGAGCGTCGTCTCAGTGGCGCACAAAGGTATTCCGAGGATGGGTGCCATCGGTTGTGCATCAAAGGGGCCCGAGCGTGGATGGATCTCTTGCAGATGTCGGTGTCTCACACCGAGTGGTGGACGGCGACTTTGCGTTGGTGTGTAAGAAAATCACACTTAAGGACCAAGGCGTGGGGGCTTGAATAAAGAGAAGGGTAGTGGTCGAAGGACACGTGCCACGACGTTCTCTGAGGAAAACATGACGATGCTCCAAAATGATGCCTTGGGTGTTGGTGTTCATCTAATGACATCAAATCAGGCATGTCTGCGGCCTGGGCAGACACCCGCAGTTTGCATCGAGCATAAAATGCAGGAACCAGCCTGCCTGTTGCCAGATGCAGAAAGACCAACAACCAAGGGAGCGAGAAGGAGCACCTGCGTGGACGCTGTGTGTGTGCTTGGGAAGGAGAGAACCAGCCATTGTGGGATTAGTGCAGACGCCAGTGAGCGCACGGCCTCGAAACTGACACGGGCCGGCCAACCACAAGCTTTTTGTTCATTGGAAACGATCCACCTGTTTAATGCTCTTTGAGGAGACGCGAATGCAAGGTACGTACCGTATCTGCGTCGAGTCGTCGTCGACCAGCATCTTCCCCAAACGGACGGTGCACGAAGGGGGGAGACGATGAAAGCAGAGAGGCCACGACTGGGGCAGTGGGCGTTGAAAGAAAGAAAGAAGAAGAAAAAGAAAAAAAAACCAACTAAAAAAAACTCGGTCGGTCCCTGAAGTACGTTTGCCAAGGGAGAAACAACAACAGGCAATGCTTGTATTGCTTGGCTTGGTCGACGAAATGTCCGACGGGATGAAGCGCAGTAGCTGGCTGCCCAGGACAACGGATGGGCGTCGCTGGCTACAGGAATCACATGCTCGGACAGAGGTCGTAGTAAAGTCGAGTCCAACACAGTAGTGATGCCGTAGAACGAATGTCTGTGTCTCTCGGTCTCCGTCTGTGCTCTTGTTGTTGTTTTCTTTTGTCGAGCTGAGGTCTAAAAAGGGTCCAGGGTCCAAGACATGGACGACATGAACGTTGAAGTGGATTGAGTTGGCTGACAACGGGAGCTTTTTTCCATCAGGCGCTCGGGTGTCCATCGCGGTCGAACCGGTTTGAGATGGAACGGGACGCCCCTGCTAAAGTTGCATGTCTGGCTATGCGGTTAAATAGCAATTGTCTCGATTGGGAGTTTCGATTCCGTCGTAAAGTGCCTGCTTGACTCGATGCGACCCCGGTGCCAGCGATCGCAATCTTTCCCGCCCCGTGTCACCGTCGTCTACAGACGGCAGTAATGGATTTGATCTTGGTTCTGCCGAAGCCAAACAAAACACGCGGCATGTGCAGCGCTGATGACCGGTATTCCATTGCATGGCTTGGCATAACTGTAGATTGAGACATTCATGTATATCCTCATCGCCTTCTCTTTCCCGCTCGGTTCGGCATTTTTCGACCCTGTCCTGCTGTGCTTCATTCGTTCACTACGCCGCCCACCGATGCTTGCATGTTCTTCGCAGACTGCAGTGGTTTATTTGACTTCATTCCTTCCCCGACCTGCCCGTCCCCTCTGACTGGTGAGTGACCCATGCGCACCCTGTCATCCCCACCACACCTCGTGCTCCCCAATCCGTGCCGACCAGCTAGGAGCGCGGCCCAGCCTCAGCCCAGCCCAAGCCGATTATCTCCACCAACCACTCACAGCAAGGCTCAGACACACCCACGCCAGGTCGTGCCTTCCCCTTCTTGGTGTTTTTGCTGTGTGCTTCAGGGGCTCTTGCTTTTTGTTGGTCTGAGCGACGCGGGTATGGATAAGGCACGACGAGCAGGCGGGCAGGCGGGCAGGTGGGCAGGCGGTGCTCGCTCTCAATTCATGGCTCAATGCGCCTTCAATGCTCATCACAGCCCGAGAAATTCTTCATCTCCAAACCGATCGAGGGACGCTTCGTGTCTTTGATGATTTTCCTTCCCTCCCTCCTCTCTCTCCCTCTTCTCACTCTCTTCGTCCCCTTCGCTTCCCGTCCTCTGTCTGCGCCGTGCCACCCAATACAGATGACCAGCCGTTGAAACCGACACGAAGACGACGTTGTGATCCGATAGATGATTGTTGGCTGTCGGAGAGGTTAAAACATTTACCAATCCCGAACACGACGAATACCCTACCATTCGACTCCATATTCGCTCTCTTTTCGCCTTTTTGCCCAGCTAAGCTTTATTGTTGATACCCCATTCTTGTTCCCCTTCTCGATTTCGGACCCGGTCTCTGCCCCCCTCACGCCCAAGTCCTCGCTATCCTCCGCCGAATTCCCCTGCGAGGAAAAAAATTACGGATACCTAATTTGTTCAATTTGATCCCTTTTCGCTCCATCTGTCGAACGTCAGGACCACGCAGCTGGTGCTACATCGATAAACCGCACTCCTTTCTGCCACCAGACTGAGCCCCCGTCTCCGTCGGTCGATCTGCGACTTTTTCTCACTCGTCTCCCGCGTTCCTCAACCCCCCACGTCGTCCGATTCTTCGGATATCTGCGCCAGAACCACGCAAACCCGGCCCGTGTCTTCAGTCCCTGATGAAGCGATAGCCGATCGTCCCCACGAGGCCACCTCAACACCACCGCGCAGCCCTGTCAGGGTCCCACAGGTTCGCGATAGACCGCCTTGCCGACCGTTGCCCTGCTATCTGGACCCCCGAAGCTAAGGTGCATCTGACCCAGGTCAACAGGTCGACAGGTTAACGAATCGTCCGTCCGCTTTTCCTTTCCATTCTCGACCGCGCCTTTGCGCCTCTCATCGACGATCCGAGCCTTCAATGCCCTGGCAGCCCCTTCCCCGAATTGCCTTCGCCGTTGCGACGTACCCCTTCGCCGCCTCGGGCCCGGCCGACCTGCCACTCGAACTCGGCGATGAGCTGTACATAATCGAAGAGACCCCCGACGGCAACTGGCTGCGCGGCTACTTGGTGGCCCCGCCCAGTCTGCTGGCCGGACTGACCTCCGTCAAGGGCCAAACGCTCGAGGCCCGCGTCTTCAGCGGCATCTTTCCCCGGAGTTGCGTCGAGGTGCGCGAGGTCCTGGGCGAGTCCGATGACGCAGACGGCATAGACGATGTCGCCAGTGACGACGCTGCCGGCGAAGTGCAACTCGGAAGCGACTCGGGCAAGAGCGGCTTGACCCCGACTGCCACCGAGGCGCCGAAGACGATAGATGTTCACAAATCATTGGGGAGCTCAAGAGGGTCAAAGGGGTCCAGAATCGAGATCAAGGGTCGCAAACCCCTCAGAGAGCTTCCTAATGGCACCCATGGCCGCCTTTCTGTCCCCGTCAAGCGCGACCCTGACGCACCTCGCCCTGCTGCGCCCGTACCGATGCTCAAGATTGGCGACGAAACCCCGACATCGACCGCCGAACCCCTGATCGACGAAATTGCCAGTTGCCTTCGCGAATGGCACTCGACGAACCTGCACGGGCTTCTCCTATCCCGACAGTACCCCCGCCTCGAAAAGCTATCGCAGCTCATCCAAACGCTGAACCTGAGTAGACAACAATTCCTTCACAATGTTCTTACGAGACACGAATACGACAAGTTGCGCGAAAAGACAGTCTGGGATCTGGTGCGCGTCAACAAGCTATGTGGAGGGGAGGTTATTGTTCGAGACCCAGCAGACCGTGGACGGGTACTGACGGGCGACGACTCGGTGGTCGATGTGACGAAACTGCAGTCGGTCATGAGTGTCCTGGACGAGCCTCCCCAGCCCACAATAGAGTCGACGGCTTTGCACCACCTCCTTGTCGATGTCAAGGGTTTTGCCGGCGCGTCCGCGGAGGAGACCTCGTTGGTGGTTTACTTGGTGGCGAAACCAGCAGAGGGCCAAGCAGCTTCACTTACGGAATGCTTCATCATCGACATACCCCCTGGCGGAACGATAGGCAGTTTGGCTAAATCTGGCCAAACTCGAACGATATTCGCAGATCTCTCCTCACAAGACATTGGCGATGTCGCATCGGCGGAAACGGAGCTGTACCTCGTCGTCAAGGTACGATCGAGCCAGCAGGTAGTCGCGAGCGGAAAACCGGATTCGCGTGCCGGCGCAAAGTCTCAGGGAGCGGGGCACTCGAAGGACCCAGCAAAGCCTCCATCTGCCGGCAACAACAAGCCTTCTAGAAGAAGTCTGATGTGGGGATCCAAGAGTGGCCGCTCTGCGTTTTCTAGGGGGAATGCCACACCTAAGCTTGACTCGCTGACGGAGCACCCCGAGGGCCGTCCACCAACACAAGACGATGGCCAAGACAGCGCTGCGCCTCCGAGTACCGCCGGCTCGAGGCCTCGTGGATCCTTTGATGGTGGCCCAGGTTTCCTCATGGTCGAAAGAACTGTTGGCGTTGGTGTGCTCAAGCTCAACGCAGTCATGAAACAGTCCGAGGAGATCGAGCAAGTCGTAAGCATTTGGTCACCCTCACCGACGCCGTCGACAGAGAAACAAGGTCTTCACGAAGAGTGGGACGGTCTAGTCCGAGATCTCATGGACAGCAAGAGTGGCCATTACGAGAAGTCGCGTCGAACCGAACGAGTACAAGTGCACCTCAAGTCTTTTAACCACCCAGACGTGGATGCCCTGGTCAAGATAACACCGACTCTGCTTGCTGGCATCCGTAAGACAAATAAGATGGGGTTCTCGGGCGCGCCTACCAAAGCCAGATCGGATATTTACGTTACTCTCGACACTGCTGCCCTGTCGAAGCAGAATCTCCTGTCTAGATATGCGGGAAACCCAACCACTCTCTCCGGCAGCGTGCATGGAAACAACCTGCAGGTCACACTCGAGGTGCGGAGAACAGGCGGAGAAAGGATCCCGAACTGCATCTTTTCCTCGTCCAACACTGAAGGAATTACCACGTGGAAGTCGGTGGCAGTCGAGAGGGGGGAGCATTGGAGTCAAACTGTTCGACTTGCCGTTCCACCGGAGGATGTCTCTACTTCGCACATTGTCATGTTTCTGTCCGACATGCCCAATTCCCCCTTTGCGGTTGCCCACATGCCGCTGTGGAACCAGGAGGCTTTCGTTCGGGACGGAGCGCACGCCTTGCTTCTGTACAAGACCGATGAGTTTACCTCCACTGCCCAAGCTGGCCCGTCTGGCAAGGGAGGCTATCTCTCCCTGCAGTGGAGCGCCAGGGGGGCCGACGAACATTCGGCCGAGGTCACGGGTCCTCTGGCTATCCTACGAGTCGACACCTATCTGTGCAGTACCCGATTCTCCCAGGATCGCGTTGTTTTGGGCTTGCTCAAGTGGAAAGAGGCGGCCAAGGATGACATTCCCACCCTACTGAAGCATCTCATCTTCGTACCGGAGATTGAGGTTGTCAAGCTTCTCAGTGACGTTCTTGACGCGCTTTTCGGTGTCCTGGTGGAATACTCAGGCAACGACGAATATGAAGACCTTGTGTTCACCGCCTTGGTTAGAGTCCTGGGCATCGTGCACGACCGGCGTTTCAACCTCGGCCCCCTCGTCGATCAGTACGCAGAGAATCGTTTCAACTACCCGTTCGCCACCGCTTGCCTCGTCAGATCATTCACCCGCTTGCTGGAGAGACCCACAGAGCCCACAACGTCTCGGAAGCTCCGGTCCACCTTCAAGGTTGTGCGACACATCCTCAAGTTTATCACCCATGCTCGAGGTCAGCAAAAGGCCAAGGAAGCCGGAATAGGCATCACGACTTCGCACTCGGCGCCTGGCTTCACTCGGGAATTGAGAAACATCTTCAAGGCTTTGGATGCCATGATGCGCAGTAACGCTCCCGTCCTTGTTGGCAGCCAGACTTTAGCCGTTCAACACTTCCACACCTGGTTGCCGGAGCTGACGGGCCTCCTGACGACCGAGGAGATCCTTCACATTGCCATCGACTTCCTCGATTCATGCGCCGATGTCAAGGGCAAGCTGGTGCTCTACAAGCTTGTGTTAATCATCAACTACTCTAAGCTAGAGATCTTTTCGCATCCCGAGCAGAAGTCGGCCCTCACCGCCAACACCGTCCGATGGATTGCCCCTCACTGGGGCCACAACGAAGACGTCACCGACTCCTGGAAGGAACAAGTCCGTCTCTGCTGCTCTGTCCTCGCTGGCCAGATTGACAACCTTGGCCCCGAGATTCCCGACTACCTCCCGAAAATCATAGATTCCTACCTGTCTATCGTCGCCACGCCGATTACATCCCGCAACCGTCTCTCGCTTCTCTTCCCGACTTCATACCCCTTTCCATCCAAGCCCATTGCCGACGAATGCACCTTCGACGAAGCATTGGTAGAACTTTCAGCGATCCTTTCGGCTATTTCGAATTCACCTAGCGGCATGCAACTAGAGTTAACAGAAGGCGATCTGACCGCATTGCTAGAGAATACCCTTCGCGTGCATATGAGCATCTTGATGGGCGAGGCTTTCCCGCCTGAATGGTTGAGCGTACACATTTTCCACCACAAGTCCACCATGAGGACGTTGCAGTACCTATCCAGCATTTTGCTGGAGTCTTTCCTGCCCCATCCTGACGAGGCCGAGAATTTCAACACCGAGCTATGGAAGATGTTTTTCACGACCATGCTCAAGCTCGTCGGCAGCCCCTCTTTGGCCCTGGAGACCTTCCCGGAGCAGAAGCGCAGAGCTGTATGGAAGATCGCTGGCGACGTCAGGGAGCATGGCGCCGAACTCCTGAGGCGGACCTGGGAGGCCATCGGCTGGGAGACGAGCAGCGACGAGCGGACCCGTTACGGCTTGTCCAAGATGGGCGGTTACCAGGTCCAATATGTACCCACTTTGGTTGGCCCGATTGTCGAGCTTTGTCTTAGTGTGCACGAAGGTCTGCGGCGCATGGCCGTGGAGGTGTTGCAGACCATGATCGTCAGCGAGTGGACTTTGAGTGAGGATCTGTCCGTCATCCAAACCGAGATGATTGACTGCCTCGACCATTACTTCAAGTCGAAGCCCTTGACCGAGAGCATCTTGCAGAAGCTGTTTGTGAAGGAAGTTCTGGAAAGATCCGCGCCGCTCTCGACAGTCGCTGATGAGCCATTGTACGCTGGAATCCGCGACCTCATGGCCACCGTCGACGAATTCCTTGACCTTCTTGTGGCTGTCCACAGCAGCGACAACACAAGCGAGGCATCGCATCTCATTAACCGATTGCGGCTAATGGAGTTTCTCCGGGACATGCAGAAAGAGGAAATCTTCATCAGGTATGTCCACCAGCTGGCCATTCTCCAGGGCGAAGCAAGGAACCACTGCGAAGCTGGCCTGGCGCTGCGCTTGCATGCCGACCTCTACGACTGGGACCCCACGAAGCAGGTCGCCGCCTTGGACGAACCCGAGTTCCCCGTGCAAACGTCTTTCGAGCGCAAAGAGCGCATCTACTTCGACATGATTAAGCACTTCGAGGAGGGCGAGGCTTGGAGTAGTGCCCTGGCTGCGTACCAAGAGCTTCGGACTCAATACGAGAGCAATGTCTTTGATTTCGCCAAACTCGCAAGAACAGAGCGAGCAATCGCCACCATCTACGAGACGATTTCCAAGAGCGACAGGCTGGTGCCAAAGTACTTCAAGGTCGTCTACAAGGGACTCGGTTTCCCCTCCAGCCTTCGCGACAAGGAGTACGTTTTCGAAGGATCCCCGGCAGAACGCGCTTCAGCCTTCACCGACCGCATGCAGGAGCAGTACCCCTCTGCTCAGATCGTGACTGGAGGCGACGTCGACGATGTTGAGGGGCAGTTCCTCGTTGTTTCCGCCATCACACCTCATCGCGACTTGGCGCATCAAGTCTTCCAGCGCGCTCGCGTCCCTCAGGTCATCCGCGACTACCTGCTCTCCGCCCACCCTCAGAGCTTCTCCGTGTCGTCCAAGCGTAACACGTCCGGGCCTGTTCAGGAGCACTACGCCGAGAAGATGGTGTTCACCACGGCCGATCCATTCCCGACAATCCTTCGTCGCAGCGAAATCGTCCACACCGAAGAGGTCAAGCTCAGCGCCCGCGAGACTGGTTTAGAACGCATTGTCAGGAAGACCCAGGAGATGACCGTCATCGAAAAGCGAGTCGCCGACGGCGACGAAGAGAACGCCCAGCTGCTCATGGATGCTGTGAGCGTGTCGGTTAACCCAGAATCTGAAAACAGCGTTGCGTGCTACCGCCAACTGTTGCCGGCCACTGCCGAGGACGACGACGAAGAGGAGGTTGAAGATATCGAGCTCCACCCGCAGGACAACGCGATCAAGATGGCCCTCGTGGACCATGCCATCATGATCAAGCGATGCCTCGGGACCTTCTCTAGAAGTTCAAACGAAATCCTCAACCAAAGGCACGAGGAACTTCAACGACGTGAGTGTTCTGTCGACTCCTTCTCGCGTGGGCCGGGCCTATACTAACCAATGATAGACTTCGAAAGCACGTTTGCTCCCGAGATTGCTCTTTTCGCCCCCCCGCAACCCACCCGCGACTCTGCCAACACCTCGCTCGGTTGGAGACGTTCCTCGCCATCCACGGAGCAGGCGTCTCCCCAGCCGCAGAGCATTGCTGGTGCCATGACAAACGGAGTGGCCGCCGAGGAAGTCTCAACTGTCCAGCCCATTGCCATCCGTCAGGGCCGCGGTACACGTCTGAGCTTTCTGGGAGGCCGTAAAAAGAATCACCGGTCCTTCAACAGACAAACATTGACGCCTCGACCAACGGCGACGCCGAAGATACCGCCAGTCACCGTAGCAGGAGCTTCAGCAAAACCCAAGACAACCCCAACCGCCGCAGTTTCTTCCGAGCTCCATCCACCGACGCCCCACGCATTCTGGGCAGTAACGACGCCACCAGCGAGTGGGTGACAGACTCTGGCGGGCGGCAGAGCTCAGATGCCGGTATGAACTTGACAGAGAAGGAGCGCGAGTACAGAGATGAACGCCCAGCAGATAGCCCCGGTATCGTCAAACGAGGCAGCGTCAGGAAGAGGCTCAGCTTGCTGAAACTTGGCAAGAAGTCTAATAAGAGTAGTGGTACCATGGGAAGCGTGCACGAGGAGTAGGACTTCACGGCAGCGGCTGAAAAGCTCGGTTACATGAACAAAACAACAGGCGAATGGCAATACCCAGTGTCGTACTGACGACTTTACGGGGGGCAAAGCACACAGCACTTGGCTCGAGACACAGGCCCACGGGTACATTTTTGTTCAATTCAGCGGCCTTTCACGTGGACGGGCTGGTAGGGCTCAGGATACTTGTTGTCTTTTCCGCGATTTGCGAGGCGATGAGAGGTTGGCGGGGCCAACGGTGTTCTGGATATGTATTTGTAGGGTCCTCCTGCCATCTGCGTGACGACACAGCGCAGCAGATGCAGCTTTTTACTTTCAAGTTCTCTTCGTGAATAATAGTTTCTCTCGCCCCTGTTATGGGAGAGCCTAAATCGCATTGATCATTTTCGTTTGGCCCCAGGTACTTCGACTGTCTCGCCTTCGCATCACCGCTCAATCCCTATGAATTACCCTGTTTCATGGTGTATAGGACATGAGATACTGGTTCATAGAGCGTACTAGACCGGAGGAGTGGTAGAGAAAGAAGATGCAGAGCGCGCGGAGGGGTAAAGGAAGGGGCAGGAAGTTCAGATAAAAAGTTTCGAAACCATTGATTGGGTTTCCGTGAGCTATTCAACGAACACTCGCAGCACAGTGGGTTCTCTGCCAGTTCCCAAACGCTCGACTACACCGCCCGAGACGTCCCCCACTGACGTATACTCTAGAGGCAGTGTTGTGTGCGAAGCGTTCGCTCTTGTCGTTACGGAGGTTGATGCCCCGAGGTGGTGATGGTCAAGGGAAAAGCGAAGGCGAAATGTCATGTTTCGCCCATGAAAACCCAGCCGGCTTGACTACGGCCGGACATCTCGCGGCAAACATCTGACCTAGGCAGTAACCCTGGAAACCAGTGCATACGGGTCGCCTGGTCGCGCGTCCAAGAGCCAAAGTTTTGTTGGCCGGGCTTGATTCCCGCTGGCCTAGTGCGCCGTCTGCCTTCTTCCGCCCCTGAGTCGGGCTGCCTACTCCTAGCTGTACGAAAGATGCGTATGTGATAGGCTTCCAGTCTCGGCCGAGTCTGCAGCCCAGATGTGTGTAGTCGTACTCTGCGTAGGGTAATTGCAGCAGACTGCCACGTGGATGTGCAGAGAGGCCGTCAGGTGAGCGTCTTAAGCGATGCTGGCAGTCACCAACGAGCCCCTTGGCGCTTATACGTTCAATCGCTGTTCTTTGTACCACAGCCCAGTCGTTACTAGCCATCAGTCGTGGTGATAGCAGGCTGTGGTGGCACCCAGAGCCCCCCTTTTCTTTTTTATCTTTTGGGTGGAAAGCCTTTCCAGCCATGAAAGCCCTATCCAGCCTTCCACCGCGGAGAGCCTGGTGAAATCTCTGCCTTCTGATTAACCTGTTTCATAGATTAAACGGTACGATCCGCAGCCTTCTGCAGGCTAATAGCGTAACTTTCCCCGTGAATTCTACGGCCCATGGAAATCCTCTCAGGTGGCCGAGGCCTCGGACAACGCCGCCGTCCTCGAGTTCAACGAAGCTTCATCGTCTGGGCCCTGACAGACTTTCGGAGAAAGCGACAACAGCAGCACCTCAAAAATATGATTGTGGCCCTTCCGAAATGGTCGTTCAAACAACATCAGTTGGAAACATTTTCTCGCCTTTACAGTATTCACAACCCTCGTCGTCGATTTGGAGAGTCCCAAAAGGAAATGAAGCTCCGCAGTCAGTCATCGAATGCGACAAAGCAGCCTTTGAAATCTTCGCGTGAACAAGCCGCAAGGGTCTCGAAAAAGGACAGACGTACAGAGAAAAGAAGAGGCATGACTACAAAACGCAAGAAGCATAGGAACCGACATTCCCAGCCGACGGGGAAAGCATCCAACACCACGCCGTTCACAGCATGGAGAAGACTGCCGGCAAAACTCCGTCTCATGGTCCTACAAGAAATCGCTAGAATCGATACCAAGAGAAGAAGGCTTCCCAAGTTGTTTAGAGTCTGCAAAGCATGGCAGGCATTCTTTCAAAGCTTTCTATACACATTCTTCAAACTGATTTCGGAAGAAGACACACACCGCGTCGGTAAAATGATGCGCGGTCATCGACGTGAACTCGTCAAGAGAATTCGGCTCCACGTGGGTTTGGAAATGTACCTCCATGAAGACTGTGGCGTCAAGGAATACGAGACGACGATTGGTCTGAACAACCAAACTTTTAGCAGGTATTTGCCGCGCCCCCTCAAGACCCTCTCGGAATGGCAGGCATTTGGCGGTCTAACGCTTGAGATGAGCGCAAGTTCTCGAAGCGACACGCTCCATACCTGGCCAAAATACTCGGTTAAGGCCGATGTGTGGTATAGAAACACGCAAACCAATTGCCCCAGGGAATATCACGTAGACTACGGATCCAAGCAGCGAACACTTGGAAGTCTCCTCGACTTGGTTCTCTCCGACAATGACGATCTGCACCTTCCAAGCAACGCAAAGATTTCGGCAGTCTCGCGCTTCATCATGAGTCGGGAATACTCCAGAACCCTATCTTCAGAAGCTCTGAGGTACATAGTTCGGATGTTACCCAATCTCGAGGATATTGTATACGAACCCTGGCGTGGGATGGACTTGGAAGATAACAGATTGCGTAGTATGGTACACCTGACGCTTCTGAGCGAGCTGCCAAAGGGACCCAAGAGGGTGTCCCTCTGGGAAGCGAACCAGCCGGAGATGCACGATGAAGCCGACAAGCCAGATAATCCAGGCCTTGCAATAGCCGCGGCCAAAATCAGCCGTCAACCTGAAACGTTCTACGCAACGTGTGCGTTCGATACTTGGGATTTCTTTTCGTCAGCGGGCCTCACAGAGCCTTGGCCGGAGCCAAGACACCTGGCTCCTTCGTCGAACGCTCTCGCAAGGTCAGTGAATCTCGCTCTCGCAAGGTCAGTGAATCTCGCGCACGCGAACAGACTGCTGCTCTTCGGTCATATAACTGTGGCACTGTGAAGAGTACCAATACTTCTTGTTCCAATACGAATAGACGAGACCTACTGCACGACGCATAATCGAAGCCACCTGGGAGTTCGGCATGACAAACAACACAGCTAAGGTATGGACAGAAACCACAGCAGGTTTGAGGCTCGAAACAGATACTGTGGTACTTGGGAGCCGATGGTGCAGTACGCATTCGATCATGAAATACCGGCTGCACGGCAGGGTATGTTGGGCGTTAGAGGGAGATGAAAGTGGAAAAGAGTGGTGAATAGGAACACCTACTTTCGAGTTCGCTTGTAACCTCAAATGACATCAATAAAACCTGGATACTGTCTCCGACACGGATATCAAATGCGACTCCTACTTGGGAAAAACAGTACAAGATAGGTGACATGGTATAAGTAGGTTTCTTAAGCCAAGACAATCTCGAGGCCTGCTCATGTTGGAGCAAATCGGCTTGGGTTGGCCCGTGGAAATCACTGTGAAAAGGCTAGGAAATCCAGGCCAGCTAGTCCACTTATCGAATCAGAAAGAGGCATGGTTTTCACCCGGATTCCCACCTGATCCAAACCAGTGGAAAAGTGGGTTCTGGCAGGCAGACAGGAGGCGGTTGGCAAAAAAGCCGCGCTCTGATAAGGCCGCTCGACCAACAAACATGGAATAACTCGGTGGGGAGGCGTTAGCAGGTACTTCCTCTTATACAGTAAGTAGGCGTAATGAGATGTACTGTTCAACGATGTAGGTGCGGCTTTTGCTGCCATCCGCCCGACAGGCAACAGGCTTAATACGGCCAATTACTTCAACACTACCAGGCAAAGTGGCATTTAGCCGCTTGACAAGGGAGCTGGACGGAAATAGGATGACTGACGTTGTCCCGCTGATTATCCACTGGCCAACTACCAGACTTTCCCTGTCCATCTAGACCTCTATCAAGTTTATGTCAAGAAAGAAGTAACCACACTTGTTGAAGGAACTGCAACGCTACGAGATGAGGCTCATTGACGTCGAGACGCTGGAGCTGCAAGAGTTCTTTGGGGCAAACATACCTCAGTACGCCATCCTTTCTCATACTTGGGGTGAGAAGGAGGTGAACTTCCAAGATTGGCAGAGCCCGACCCGCCGGACCAGGATCGCCGGCTTCGCCAAGATCGACGGCGCCCGCCGCCAAGCCAGGAGAACCGGGCTTAGATGGCTTTGGGTCGATACGAACTGCATCGACAAAACCAGCTCGGCTGAGCTGAGCGAGGCCATAAACTCCATGTTCGTCTGGTACCAAAGGTCGGCGATATGCTTTGTTTACCTCGAGGACGTTGTCGTACTTGACACCGACAAGGGTCGCGTCGTGACCCAATTCGGTTCTAGCCGCTGGTTCACGCGCGGGTGGACTTTGCAGGAGCTCCTCGCTCCCCAGGACGTCCAATTCTACGACAAAAACTGGAAAAGCATCGGCAGCCGAAACAATGCCCTCGCGAGGCATATCGAAGCGTCTACGGGCATCGAAAGAGACTACCTCGACGGGAGTATCGAAGTAAAGAAGGCTAGTGTTGCAAAAAAGATGTCCTGGCTGTCGACGAGAACGACCACGAGGGACGAAGACATTGCATATTGTATGCTTGGTCTGTTCGATATCAACATGCCGCTGCTGTACGGAGAGGGCGCGAAGGCGTTTGTCAGGCTCCAGGAGGAGATTATCAAAGTATCTAACGATCACACATTGTTCTGTTGGCAGTGGAGACCGTCAACCCCACTCGACTGGGCGAGCTTCCTGGCACCAGCCCCGAGTGCCTTCAAAGACTCTTCCGGAGTTACTCAGAAGGAGATGTATCGGTTTCAAGGGACGGCGAGCGAGCGGAACCAAGAGATTTCCACCTACCAGATGACCAATGCTGGCCTTTCCATTCGATTACCGGTGCTTTACACCTGGGGAGGATTCATAGTCGCCTTGGAGGCGAGCCCCGATCACACCACTGGGGACGAACGATACCTATGGGCGCAGTATTGGTTGCCGGTATATGGTGACCAGAGAGCTGGCGTTCTTTATATCCAGCGCGAAGCTGTTCCCACGGGCCCAATCATCCTCGACGACGACCTCCGAGGTTACGCTAATCGAAGGTCCATCATCGTCCGAAAAAGGCTGGACACACCGAAGGCACCCGAAAACAACCCGTGGAAATCGGACTTTGGGGGCTCGAGGTCGGAACAGGCCAAATATTTCGGCTGCTTTTTCGTTTTCCACTCGAGTAAGTTGCGGGATGCATGGCTTCGACATAACGCGCGAAACTCCTACATCCGCTCAAACTTTATTTGGCTGGAGATGCGTTTCCACACCTCTTGCGACGTCGGTTATGGTTTTTTGAAAAATGTCTTCAAAGGGCAGGACGGCGCGCGCGGGTACGGCAAGAAATGGGGTTCACTTTTCTTCGCGGTCAGGAGAACGGTTTCGCCGGCTAGTATCACGTGGTTCGTCAAGGCGATAAACCATCCAAAACCACTAGAAGACACCGAAGAGATCGAAAACATGGAGAATAAACTGGTTCGATGGGTCATAGGTGCCAGGGAGGGAAAACACACACAAGTCTGTTTCGAGCTGAACTTGCGCATCAGACTCGGAGAGTATGACATGGTCGGCGTTGCGGATGGTAAGGCCCGGCTGCTGCTATTTTCCGAGCTCAAGAGCACGAAAACAGGGGCAGATGCGCCTGGAAAGGATTTCGACCATTCTTTCGAGTCAGCGGCGGAGGATGCAGCATCTGATGACTCCAATGTGGTGGTCTTGAACAGCTGGGACTGGGGCTCATAGGTATGCTGAACATCTTATAGGGATCTTGATAGGTGAACGCTCTTTTATATTGTTGGCTAAAGGCGGCAGATGCCGGAGGCACTCTCGTCTCCCTCCCTCATCCAGGAAGTAAATCTGCTGTGAGATTGAATCTTTCAGGGTTTCTTCGGCTAATGCGGCAAGGGAACTGCTTTGGATGACTCGTGAGCCCATTCGTCAACTGGACCTCGGGCGTGATCTCCTCTCCCATGGGCCCTATTGCCTTTTCCACCGTTACCGTCGCGAGCATGGAAGCGACTACAATCCAGACGTTTGCCTCGGCAAGATGCTGTCCTACACACAACCTCCTCCCGTAACCAAACTGCCCTACGGGAAAGGGCTCGCCGCGGCCGCCATGCTCGACCGAGGCATACCTGTCCGGGTTAAAGCAATCGGGGTCCGAGTAAATACGCTCGTCATGCGTCATAGCACGAGCATTGGCATACACGAACGAGCCTTTTGGTATGAACATGCCGTCGTAGATGTCGTCCTCTAATGAGCGGTGCGGTACCCCAATGGGAGACACGGGGCACCATCGCAACGTCTCCTGGACGATGTAATCGATGTAAGGTAGCTTCGGCCGGTCCCCAAAAGTGGGTAACCTGGAGCCCCCCACAACCTCATCGATCATTCTCTGGGCTTTCTCCTGCACCTCGGGGTGGAGAACCATGTTGAGGACGAACACCACCAGGGTGGACCACGTCGTATCCTGCCCCGCGGCGAAGACTGCCCCTGCAGCCCCTTTTATGTCGTCCACAGACAGCTCCGGGGGCCCGTTTCTCATCTGCTCTCGGCGTTGGTCGAGCAGAATCTTGACCAGGCTGTGCTCCGGCGTCTTTTGCGCCGTGACCGCCGCGAACGGCACATCGTGGAGTTGACGAATGGCCCATTTCCAGTCCCTCGCGAACTTGAGGGAGCGGTCTCTGACCAGCCAGCCCGGCAGATGCTTCACGAACGGGAAGAAGTCGACGAGGGTGCCAGCAGGCGCCCCCCGTGGCCAAGGGCGTAGGACGCGTCCGTAGCTATCTGTATGTACGGGTCGCTGTCGCTTTCCACTTTGACCCCGAAACCGATGCTCATGACGACCGCAGTCGAGAACCTCCGCAGCGCCGTCTCCCAAGATCCTGGGTCCCTCGTAATACCGTCGACTAAGATCATGGCCTCCCTTTCTTGAAGCTCGCGGTATGCCTGGATGCTCGTCTTGGACAAGTTCTTTTGTAGGATACTGCGATGCATGCGAAACTCCGGACCCCATCTCAGAAAGGTCAGCGTGTTTCGCCAGCCCATCTCCTCGAACAAGACGAAGCGCGGGCGGTCGCAGTAGTTCGCCCCCCTCTTGTCGAGCAGGTCGACGGCGGCACGTACCGAGTTGAGCACGACCACATGCTGGCCCAGCACATTAAAGTACAACACGTCGGACCGGTACTCCTTCGACCACGCGGCGTACGCATACTCGGGGTTGTCCGTCGGGATGACGCGAAGGTGGCCCAGAACCGGCTCTCCTGGGGGGCCCGGCGGTAGCGGGAGACTCCGCCTGTGTTTGCCGGGACCGCGCCGGGTGACGACGGCATGCACGGCAAGGCCGGCGACGGCGAGGAGAAAAACGGCCGCAAGACGCGTGCCGTGCACGGCGACGAACTGAAAGATGGCCATTGCCGGTCGGTTCCAAATGCCTTAGAGGACGGGGTCGAGCGGCAGTGGTCATGGGCGACCGCTCGCGAGCTGGTGATGCTGGCGACGTTCAGACATGTACGGGCGTGGAGTGTAGCGACTTGTCAACGGGAGCTCAGTCAATCGGGGATGTGAAGCGGTTCCAGCCCTACCGGCTTGCGAAGGGTAATTCGGTGAGTCCATGGTGACCGACGCCTCGAGCACTTGACAGCGAGGAGAGCTGGCCTTGATTCATCAGCAAGGGAACACGGACTAAAGCCTGTTGTGCATCAGAAAACTTGGGATGAGGGGGGACCAACAAAGGAAGCGCACAAAATTCCGCCTACAGTTTGCCGCCGGCTCTCCGATCCTCGGCTCAGTGCGCCAGCTCCCATTTCCGGCGATGAGCTCCTTGGTTTGCCGGAATAGGATAACTCGAGGATGGCAGCAATCTTGGTGCAAATCCACCTTGGCTCTTGGCACAGGCCGTCTTCTCTCCGCTTGGATGCGTCCTTGAGCTTTTATCTTCCACAGTTCCATCGCGAAGTGTTGTTGATAGATAGTATGCTTCCCTATCGCAAAATCATGCCCATGTGAATGCTTATTGAGCGCCATGGGGGTTCCCCCTTCTTTTCCCCTTCTTTTCCCCTTCTTTTCCCCGGCCGCTTCTCTCCTTCAACTCTATCTTCTCACATCACTCGTCCCGAGAGCCGCTAGTCAGTAGTAACACCCAGTCAGTGAAGTGCAGCCGACACATTGCATCATCGAAACAAACACGGCGGCGTGACTAGTCTAAACCCCATCAAGAAAGCGTCATCGTCGGCGGCCATAGTGGCGGCCGTATCTCCATGGGGCCGAATGACTCGGGACCCCACCTTCAACAAGTCGAGCTCGGCAATTCAGATCTCCTCGGAGCGACAGCCAGAATGCTCCGCACCCTGGTTTCGACCTGTTCGCCGAACCGCTTGATGGCCCTTCGCACCAGACTCTCTGGCAAAGGAGGTTATTTCAAACTCAGATCCCCCTGGGGGGTTCCTGACCAAAACCCGCGATTTTCTATTGAGAAAGGTAGGGCGACAACATGATGACCTGACCATACCTATTTAATCCTTATGGCCAGGTAGCCCTAGATAGTAACCTCGACGACACTAGGTTTTGTTTCTTGAATTCATTTCAAATTGAAATCAAATAATTCATTTGCAATCAAACCTAGACTAATTCCAAACTCATTCTAAACTAACTGGCTTTATTATCCTAAAAGGCAAATGATTCCCAGTACTTGTTATTCATCAATATCATTAAAAATATAAGTAGACTCTTATCATAGATCTAATCCACAATTCATCGGAGTTAATTCTGAATTCTTTGGGAGTTAATCTAGCCTGGATTTAGAATCAACTCTGAATCAGCTCCTAAAGCAATGAGAGACTGACCAAGAACTCATAGGGACATGAACCTTGCCGAGAAATTTCACTTGCGCCACAGCTAAGGCCTCTCTATCCGCTGCAAGTCTGGCTTTTTTCCACTAACACAGGATATCGCCAACATCGAGACCGCTACGCTGCCCTATGCGATTACTTGAAGCCGGCCAGAGGCACCCGATACTAACTAAGAAAGTACCAATATTCGAATATTTATGTATCTGTAGGGGGGTGGGTGGGTGATGGCTCGACTGGGCGAGTAACCAAGTCGAGCCAAGTAAGTGCGGCAAGATTCGATACAGACAAGGCTCTTGGAGTGGCTATATCAATGTTTCGGAAAATGGGTCTTCTTACACCGTTAATGATCTTCCATCAGCCCTACGAATTCCAGCCAAAAGCCTTTTGGGTAGTGAAAAGACAGATTTCACGGATTTCCAGCTCGCTGAAATTAAGTGAAGCAAGTACAATGTTGCTTTAGACAAACCGATATCAAGGAAGCTTGCAAGATATTGTCGATGCGAACTCCCCGCTTTCAAAAGATGCTACAAAGGAGCGTACGACCCTCTCGAGATTGTGGACACTGGCTTGACCAGTTCTACCTCTCGAAACCTCCAGAAAGTGCACTTGTACATAGAGTTTCTCGAACAGGCATTGGCTTTTTGCCACTGCCCAGACAACGTCGAGAGCCCTTGGTCGAAAGTGTCGACAACTCTGTCTTGTTCCTCGACTTTTAGGACGTGACATGGTAGGTCGATAGCGAGGCCTTTATTTTCTGGCCTGCGGTATACTAATATGACTTATACCGAATAGCTGCTACCTTCTCCGTGAGACGAGCCCATGGCATGTTTGCTTTCATTCGACTGAGAGAGTCAATCGCTTAGCTTTTCCATATATGGATACGTTCGTGGTTCGCGTATGTCCTACTTCGAAGCCATCTGCTAAATCATACGACCCAAGGTCATCTAGAACCTATTAGGCTGCTCGATTTGTCGAGGTACTAGGCTCTAAAAAGGCAAGACGTATGCTTTACTTACCTTGTCGTCCTCAATCAAGTCGATAGTGGTTTTCGCTCTCCCAGGAGCCAGATGACCGAAGAGCTTTTTCGGGTGATCTATGGTCTTAGAAGACGGCCGCAAAACACACCAAGCCCAGCTCAATATTTTGCGAGTTGACTCCCAACGTCATGGCGCTGTTCTGGTCATCCTTGATCATGCAATTACCTCGCAAAACAATTTCTTAGGAGAGTTTGGAAAGAAGGTCGAGCAAGGGAGGAGGGTAAAACCTTGCCTCTTGGTGGAACAGCCTCTAGTGGCCAACTCTCCCGCCACACCCCGTGGAGGTCTTGTCCATCTAACAAAAGGGCCGATTCAAGGCTACAGAAGCGTCGTGGTGGTCGGTTAGAATTCCAAGGCATCCGGATGACTATCGGAAATCGGTGTTTAAACAGCTCCCCACCCCCTCAATCAAAACGGGTTAGAACAGCTGCAGGGAGAAACCGGGGACGCTGTCAAGTTCGATGGCTAGTTCTGAGAGCTGCCATTGAAAGGGCTTGTCGAGGGAGTCACCGAGAAGTTTGAAAGTATCTCTTTAATATCGTGTGGGACGGAAACATTTTACAGAAACTGCATCGGGCACGCCACAAAAACAAATGAGTATATGGGTTCTGCAACCTGTCTTGGAACAGTCATATGGGCTCAAAATCTTTCTTCTTTTCCATCGTCGTACACTGTGTGAATCTGATCGTATCGAGTGTTGCCTGGAATTTTGGATGCTTACGCATTTCAAGTGTCTGCATGACATGCGAAACATTTCTTGGTATCTTGTGTGTTGTCGAATTACTTAGAAAAGTGCAGCAGATCGATGACTAATACTTCATCTGGTGGTCTTTTTCTTTACGTTTGAACGCCACATACATAGCAATGCAGAATTCAGGTATGCATAGACGCCAGTCCACGGGTGATGTATAGATAATAGAGTGCACAGGGTTTGCGCAATCATGTTGTGTGCCCATGTGAATCTGCTGCAAAGCTCTTCACTTTCTCTCGCCTACACATCTCCCTATCTCGACCTTATTGTCTCACCCCACTTTTGACTGATCGAATTCTCTAGGCAGCACAGTAGTACAAGATGCTATGTGCTCGAGTCGAGGCGATGCGTCTACCTGCTCAAGCGTCACATAAAGCCCATAACCCCCTCCAGTCAATTCTGTAATTCTCCTCAGTCTACCATCACATAACTAAGCGATAATCAACCATGTCTCACTCATCAGATCATTCAACCTCTTCTGAAGATACTCCAATGGACAGTACTTCAGAAGAACTGGCGGCCTTTACGCCCCAGACTCGGGAAGTAGACAACCTCTTTGCCTCCATACGCACCTCTCTGGCCTCAAGCTCTGACAAGGCCATCTTCACCATCGGCGGCAAGGTAGAAGTCTCTAAGCCCTCCTCCGGAGACTCCGCTACGACCGCTGTATCGCCATCTGCCGTACATAACTGCCTTGTGGTTCGTTGGGACTCGGGCGACCAGGGCCATGGTCGCAAGACGACGTTGCCCCTGCAGGATGATGAAGTTTCTCAAGCCGCCTTCGCTCAGCTCGTCAAGGACTGCCAGCCTGCAACATTTGGTCGTAACGACCAGGAGATCTTCGACGAGTCGTACCGCAAAGCGGGCAAATTGGACGAGGACAGTTTTTGTACCAACTTCAACCCATACGAGCATGGCATCATCGACACTGTCGTCCAGTCTCTGGCTCACGCCGACAAGCTCTCCGAAGTGAACCGGGGAATCCGAGCCGAACTATACAAGTTGAACGTTGGTGCACCGACAATATGCCTATGCTTCCCGACTAATACCAGTACTAGGTCTACTCTGCACCCTCAGGCAAGTTCAAATCCCACGTTGATACGCCCCGATCAGAGCAGCAAATGGGTTCGCTGGTTGTCTGTCTGCCGTACTCGCACAAAGGTGGCGAGCTCGTGGTCCGACACAGAGGCCAACAGGTCACACACAACTGGGCAACCAGCAGCTCAACGCAGGTCCAATGGGCCGCCTTCTTCTCCGATTGCGAGCACGAAGTCCTCGAAGTCACCGAGGGTCACCGGCTCACGCTCACCTACAACCTGTACTGGACGCCTTATGGCCCAGCCTCCATGGCCAATCACACCGGCGCGCTGGAGGAAGAATCACTTCCGTTCTACTCGCCCCTCCAAAAGCTATTGAGCTGTCGCGAATTCCTTACAGAGGGTAAGTTCAGATTCGAGGGTTATCAACCACCATAACAAACCATAGCCCATGTGCTGAAACACAATACCTGCTACAGGAGGCCTGGTGGGCTTCTCGTGTACTCATGCCTATCCGCATACGTCCAACTCGTCGGTTGAAAATCTTCATCACGGCCTCAAAGGTATTGACATGGTCCTCTATCAAGCGCTCAAGCGTCTCGCCGGGGCCGATGCAGTCCGCGTCTCGACAGTCCTCCAGGACGGGGAGTACCTCGACTACGTTCGTGAGTACAATGATTGGTCCGAAAACGACAGCGACTCCTGTGACACGAGTGACGACGGAAATCCGCTCGGCGTAGAGCAGGCCTTCATTTCGAAGAAGCCTTACCCTCCCATTCTTCATGAGCCATTGAATCCATACGAACCGAAGGCGGATCCACAGACCTTCATCCGCCCAGTTGTAATTGACACCAAAATTGAACTGGAGCACCCCTTCACCCGTCAAAAGGTAACGTGGTTCAACCACAAGCCTGGTGACTTTGACAACCAGGAGCTCGCGGTTGCGCACCTCACGGTATGATCTTCCACAGGCCAAACACCAACTTCAGATTGGAGCAGTCTTGCTAACATCCTTCCATAGTATGGGAATGATCCCGGCTTGGATTCGTTTTACTCCTCGATGGTCATATTGGCAAAGCTCGAAGGCTTTTCTAGCAGCCACAGCGGACGCAAGAGGCTGGAAAAGTAGTTGCGAAGTGTGGGCGGGCAGCCGTGCCTCTGGCCCGAGGAAACTCTGGCTCCGGAAATAGGGTGGGGTCACTATACAATAACTGGATGCCTTGTAGTGGCATTTCAGATCGTTGAGCTTAACCATGTTGCTACTGGAACTTTCAACATTCCAAGCAGATGAGGCAGAAAACAATGATGCGACAAGCGAGCAGACAGGAAGCGTGTGCTTGATGGAAATAGTGCTAAATGGTATCATTGACATTACGAGGCAAACAATGTACAAAACAAGCGCTGTAGGAGCACCGTGATATCCAGGCATGTGTGTTCAGCCCTGAACGATATATTTGGTATATTCTTGAACAAAACCTTTGTTGTTGAAAGCAACCGCAAAGAAAGCCGTTGTTGCTTTAGAGTGTGTACATGAAGTCGGGGCGCTTATCACCAGCAACCCACTTCTGCTCGTCAGTCATGGAGGCCCACTTGGCGTCCATCTTGCCGGATCTGCGGTTGTTGTTGGAGATTCTGAGCGCGAAATGCATGAAGATGGAGCCGCCGAGCAGGAAGAGAACCTGGTAGCCCAAGACAACGCCGTGACCGGTGAGGTAGCGGGGGGACTCGTGCTTGAGGTAGATGTTGGAGGAGACGACACCGTTGAGATTACCCCAGCCGACAACCATACCAAGCACGAAGGCACGCTTGAGAGAACCCTCGGTGTTGTTGATGACCCAGGAGAGGGTGTTGGAGATGGTCGGGTAGATGCCAGCGGCTCCGAGGAAGGTTCCGGCGTACTGGATCTGGGGGTCGGTCGACGCGATGAGCATGACGAAGCCGACGATGCCAATGATGACGGTGGCGACGTTGCAGTATCCACGCCAGCGGGTACGGTCAGCGATGACACCGACTGTGACGGTGAGAGCGGCAGCAACGGCGTAGGGCGGGACGGAGAGCAGCTGGGCCTTGGTGCCGGTGTGGCCCATGCCGCGGAGGATGGTGGGCAGGAACAGGGAGAAGGCGTAGAGGGGCACAAGGCAGCCCATGTAGATGACCATGTAGCCGTAGGTCTTCCAGTCCTTGAGAGCGCCGTAGATGTGGCGCTTATCAAAGTCCTCGGCAGTGCGACCCTGCTTGTCGGCGATGAGGCGGCGCTGGACGCGGATGCGCTCGTCGGGGGTGAGGAAGCGGGCGTTCTCGGGCCAGTCGAAGACCATCCACCAACAGAAGCCGCCAACGAAGACTGTGGCCAGACCTTCAATGATGAAAATCCAGGCCCAACCGGGCTTGTTGCCGATGCCGTCCATCTTGGCGATAGCGGCGGCGAGGAGGCCGCCGAAAGAGCCGGCCAGGGCGGCGGCGGAGAAAAAGACGGCGGAGCGGACACCGATCTCGGAGCCCTTATACCAGCAAGAAAGGTAGTAGTTGACACCTGTGTCGACGGTTAGTCTTGCAATGTACGATGCGGAATGGTAAAAAAAGCAATACATACCAGGGAAAAGACCAGCCTCGGCGATACCGAGGAACCAACGGGCAGCGAGCAGGCCGGAGAAGTTGGTGCAGAGGCCCATGAGCGTCATGATGACACCCCAGGTGATGATGATTCCGGTGAAGAAGATGCGGGGTGTGAGGCGCTTGAGAAGGGCGTTGGTGGCGGGCTCGAAGACGGCGTAACTGATGAAGAAGATGGTGAGCGACAGGTTGTAGTCGGAACCTTCCATGTGGAGGTCCTCCTCCATGCCGGCGAGACGGGCATTGCCGATATTGGTTCGGTCGAGGAAGGAGAGGAGGTACTAGCACTCGATGTCAGCTATGCCCATCAACCGCATGCGCGCGCAGCCGTCCGGCGCGACGCCCTCGGGAAGGGGTTCGTGTCTTACAAGAAGAGAGAGCCAGGGGACGAGCCAGAGGTCAACCTTCCACATGAGCTTCTTGTCCTAAACCGAAAACGAGGGTCAGCAAACGCGCGGTTCTTTTTCGAGTCTGTGACGGTTGAGGGCTTTTCACGGCCTCGTCCCACCCGGAAGCACACGTACAATGGCGGCACGCTCCTCGGCGGACTTGCCAGCGTCGGGGTCGGGCAGGTCAGCGAGCATCTGCACCTGCTCGAGATGAGCATCGACGGGCTTCTCGTCCAAGCTCCCGTTGACCTCGGGATCATGCTTAGCGTAGTGATCCATTGCTGCGGTATTGGGACTTGCTAGCGGATGGGCGTGAGTGCGTCTTGTTTGCGTCGCGAGGTTCGCCTGTGCGCGGGCGTAGGAACAGGCCTTGCTTGCCGGGCTGTTCGTGGGATCCCGAGCAGACAAAAGTTTGCTTCTTTTTAGGGCGCGGGGCTTTCTCTCTCTTTCGACAAGAGTAGGGCCGAAAAGAGGACAGGCGCAAGTCTGCTGCGTCGTATCGGCAGAATGGTCGGTGTATCCAAGGTCGTTCACAACCAACGCTGGAGGACCGAGAGTACGACGAGGAGGGACAGAGATGACTTTAGATGCGGTGGAACCCGGCGGACGGGAAGGAGAGAGAAAATTGGGAGGGAGACACGGAGAGGATGCGCGCTGCTCCGAAAACGCTTCGATGTGCTTGAGGGGTAAGAAACCAAAGCCAAAGTGGGATGAAACCCTGAGAGCGCTCTGCCTTCTTTATAAATTCGACGAAAAGATGGGATGTCGGTGGCAGTCTCTCTCTCTCAACAAGGGAAGAATCTGCCATGTCTGGGGCCCTCCTCCGTGGCCGCCGAGTGCTACCCCCGATCCACTCACACTCACAAATCATACACATCACATACCTTATTTAGGAGGACGACATTTGCTCGTTGTTCCAACCTGTATGTTTTGGTGGAGACCTTTTCGGAAGAGGCAGACATCACCGTGCGGGCTTCCGACGGGAGGGGGAAGACGGGGTACTTTGCGCTTGGTACCAGGACCCTTGCTGCCAGTCATAGCTCCGTTCGCCATGCGCCGCTCACGACATGGACCGCACACTGGTCTTGGAGGGGAACACAGAGACGGGGAGACGGGGAGACAGGGCCTTATCCGCGCCTGCAGAGCCTGCTTGGGTCCTTTAGTTTGGCTTCCGGTACGTAGTCTTGCATGATGCAGCTTGCTGGTGGCGGTCCTCGCAGCTGAATTGCATCCTGAGACGAACAAATAGCAAGGGGCCCTTGGGGCCTCGGTGGCTGGCAGCTCTGGCCTCGAGGTTCAGCAGTTCGTGCTTCGTCGAGTTGCATCCAGCGAAACCGACTCTCTTCTGTACGACCGAATTACTTATCCTCCGACCCTCTTTCCAACGCATGCCAAGAGCGCTTGGCACTTACCGTGAGCCACCCCGGCGTGGATTCTTGCTAGTGATTGGTCGGCAGATCGGTCAGTCCCGGGGCAAGTTGGCAACCTGGGGAGGTAGACCGGGGTGGTTCATTGGGGACTTTGAACTCGAGGTTAGGCACTGGGGGAACAAGGGGGAAGCCAGGGCTAGAATGATCGATGATGGGGGTGATAAGAGGGGGAAAGAAGAGACGGAGAGGAGGAGAGAGGCGGAGAGCACGGCGCAAGTGCATGCCGGTGAGGAAAACCGAGACCGGCGAATGGCCGATTTCAACTTCTATGATGATTGTTTGGGGGATTTCGTCTGTGACCCCAAAATGAACTAGAGTCGACGATGCCCAGACCTGACGTGAACGATCCATGACTCGTATCGTGCAGCCTTCAACTCTGCTGAGATATAAACACCCGCGCTTGCGCTGGCAACACACACACACACAAACATCACGACCGCGCTCCGGCCTATGGATTGCCGCGAAACGGTCTGCTGGTGTGAGTTATTCACAGTGCGTGTTGGTAGCGCAAATGCCTGCTTCATTCGCAATGTCCAGGTGCCCTGAGGTGTGCAGTTGTTTGTGCGACGGCGTGGCGCCGTGCATGTCCATCCGTCTGTAGGCGGGAGGAGAGACCCGACGGTGCGGTGGATGGTCGAGACCACCAAGCTGGGTGCCAAGTTGAAATAGAAGATCAAGCTGAAAGCGTGGAATGTTCGAAGTTCGAAATCGCCCGCTAGCTCCCTTTACATCCCGAGGAATGCGTACCCGTCGAGGCTGGGCGCCGAGTTCGACTTCTAGCCACCCGCGCAACCAAGAGTCAAGACTTCCCGCGGACTTTTCGTGCGCGGGGGCAGGAAGACAAGGGAGGCGCTGGAAGTGGCACTGTAAGAGGAGAAATGGGGGGCTTGCAGAGTGGGCAATTTTCCAAGAGGATTTTTCTGTGCTGTGTCTCCAATATCATTTTCGCTCCCTCAGCACCTCTCCCGCCTTCATTCATCACCACAGCATCATCCCGTCTTCCCCTCACGGCTTTCGTCCCCACTCGCCCACTTGGAATTCGTGGAGGCGTCCCCAGATGGAATAAGCATAAGATACATAAACAATGAGTTCGGACTTTGAGCGAGACGGTGGGCGACGGGACAGGGATTCATGACTCTTTCGAACCGCGCGCGTTGCCCAAATCAAGGCCACGGACTCTTCGAGTGCCCCAACGTCCCCTCTGTCTCCTCTCTCTCCGTCCCCCGCAATCCTTTTTCCTGGGCGTTTCCCCGCACGGAGAACGCGGAGTCGCTGCGCTCGGATTACATCAAGTTCGAGGCCTCAAATGGTGGGGGAGAAGGGGGGAGAAGAGGGGCCGGCAGTGGAGGCACGATACGGACCATTGTCGGATTAGAGGAAAACCCACCGACATCTTTCGCAGAAAGCGATGTTTGGGTGCCTGTTCCCTGGCTACTAGCGCGAAGGCCAAGATCTGACCAGGAGAGAAGCCAATGGGGGGCATCGAATGCTTTTGACTCTGTTGCGCTTGTCATGTGCGATCACGACCCGTCAAGTTCCATCGGCTGTGGATGTTTTTTCCCTTGCTGACTTCATCAGCAACACGGACTTCTCCCCGTGCCTTACCAATGCACCACCCGTGGGAGCCGAGACCGCGGTCAGCAGGCCGGGGGCTGGCTGGGTTGGCTTGCTTGGCGAGTCTTGGGAGCTTGGTGAGAAAATTCTCAACACGAGCTGCCAGACTTGTGGAAGTCACGGAAGCGGGCGCAGATTGTCGTTAGGCCGCTGCGCCGTCGTGACGGACTTGATGGCGAAAGTCACAATTCCCTCGTTGTGTATCCCTCAAGTCAAAGCGCATGGCGTGGAGAGGACCGGCGCGGTCTCGTCGGCCAACAAGAGCGTCCACTAGCTATCCATTAATGTCTCAGGAAACAGCCCCATCGAAGACACCGCGAGGGGCTACGGAACACCGGACGATGAGATAAGCTTTGCGACCATTGGGGTTATGACATCGACACGGCGTGTGGTTCTGGAAGCAATTAGTGCAGTGCTGTGTCAAACTTAGAGCACGTTGATGTCAACCCAGTTTCTCCAGGGTCTCTCCCCATTGCGCCTTTTCTTTCCACTCCCTCTTTTCGCCTTGTGTACTTTCAGCGGGGGGAGGAAATCTGGATCCCAATGTGTCTAAGCCCCTCTTCCCCAGACTTGGATGCCAGTGTCGGCCCATCTCCGACCAAAAACGCAACACCCACATCTGGAGGACGCGGAGTTACCACGTTTTCTTCCATGCTCCCTTGCGCCGTTGGTCAAGCGGCGCGCTGGAGCCAGCTAAAGTCCGATTCTCGACAATCTGCAAGTTGAAACTCTCAAGGAGACTGGCCATATTGAACGGGACCGCTGAACCAGAAGACAAGACCTAGTCACGCGAGCACCAGGTACCAAACAGCTCGATATCCAGACCTCGTTCACCACCCGTCTTGCTTGTTTCGTGATCCCAACAACATCCGCTGGCGCGAGCGTTACTCGATGCGCCCCGTCCAAGTCCCTCAACCACATAAGCCTCTCAAGGCTGCTAAGCCCATCCTACGCGACCACGCGACGGACGCCATCCCGGTGCGACGGCCCAATCAGAGAAGTCGTACGGTATTCTGGACAGGACAGAACTCTAATTGAACGGCCGCAAGAAAGGCAGACTTCGAGAACATGTCTAGATCATCTAGGGGGGACGGAGCAGGCGGTTTCACAACGTCCTTTACCCCCGGCTTCTGTGCCCTCGGCCTTCTCTTGGGACGGTTATCTGCCTTTGCGCCAATCTCGTTCTTTTGATCAATGGTGCACGTCATGCAACCACCAGGGAGCCAACTGCTGACACACACACACACACACATACACACACCCATACCCATCGTCGCGGGCCAAGGGAAGGGCGAAAGCCGCGAAAGCTGCATTTGGCATTGCACGGCATCGAACCGTCGAGAGAGAACCGTTCATCAGAAGCTGACCAGCACAGGCATAGGATGTGTCCGCCGCCGACTGATTTCTTCCTTATGAGAGTGTGCAATGTTCGTCTCGCTCGCTCGACGCTCTTTCTCAATCATCCCAATCTGCCAATCTTTCTCCCACAAAAATCTTGTCTGTTCGAGTAGGCGGCACAAACTTGAGCGTGCAGTTTCATTTCCGTGGTCTCGGGGCCTCTCGTTCCACATGCAGCCAGAAGCAAACAATTGCTTGCTCCGACTCCGAAGCAACCGGCATTTTCCGCGCCGGGCCTTGTCAGCAGCCGCCGCAGCGAGACAGGAGACGGCATTGCGAAGTCTTTCAGGGGTTCAGTTGGGCCCGAGATCTCTCTGCAGGAACAAGTCTCGGACATTATCCCAACAATAGAGATCTTTCGCGAAGGTGCTTTGCCGCCGAGAACATGGTGTTTGCTTCTTTTCCCTGGCGTCTGCTGCAGCCTCCGGTGCCCGGCCTTTGTCTGTCCTCCGTCTATTTCCATTCTGCTAGCAATCCTTCCCTCAGGCACGGAAGTGTGGAGGGACCACTCGAACGATTGCGATGTCCAGGCAGCTGTTTCGATAAGGCGATGCCGACAAAGAAAGCCAGTCCAGCGACGAGTGCACACAGGCCGCAGTTTGCAGGAAGGAGGGGCAGAAGGAGGAGGCTGACCTGAACCTTGCTTGGTTTGCCCCTCGATGCTTGACACACGTGGCATGCCTGGACAGAGTTGACGCCACCTCGCAAACCTAGGGGATGCGATTCATCGTGCTATTTTCGAGCCCTGTTTTGACGCTCCATATCCCAATAAATCAGTGAGCCAAGCGACGCCCGGGCCGAGGGTGGCGATGCAGGCGCCCAAATGAATGTAACCATCATGTGCGCATGGAATGCTTCCGTCCGTTACTTTACGCACTATCTCACAGTGCAGCTTGTCTACAGTAACCACTTGTTACCTCCCCGGTTTGAACTCTTTTTACTGGCTTTCCGTCCCAATCTATTGCCCTCCTCCCCAGCGGCCAAGCGGCGTAGTCGTCACATCAAGTATTCATTGACGAGGAACGAAACGATTCACTGTCACGGGGGCAGCGTATATCTCTGTGTACATCGCCATAAAGCCCTTTCCTTTGAGATGGGCGCCGGGTACATCATTCTGAAAACCACAGCGGCCAGTTCCGGCTGGGCGCCCCACGGCCAGCTCCGCGGTCTGTCCCGTCCGTTCACCATGGCTGCGCCATGCAGGGGAAGACGATCGTGAATCTGATGACCACGCCAAGAACTATAAAGATATTTTTAAAACCAACTAGGTATCTAAAATTCTACAAAGAGAGCATACTCTCACTTATGAGTACTTGAATGTATATTAGCTTGTTGAGTAGTGCCCCAAAGCATACCTACAATGAAATGGATGATTTTGGACACTGTCAACCAGACCTGGCATGGTAGGTGAAAGCTATCACGTATGACCGCGAAAAGAAGCAGCACGGGCGAGCTGGGTGAAGACGATATTGCTCGCTGCAGTGGTCGGGCTGCTGAGGCTAACGGCCTAAAAGCATCAGCCCGTCATGGCTGTCGCTTTAACGCAGAAACCTATGGGTTTGAGGAGGTGAAGGAGGACAGGTTCCATGTCTTTTACACCTTGTTCCAAGATAAGAGAACGGCAGAACAGATTGGCTGCCGTCGATTCATCGACCACTGATAAATCAGATTCCGAGGCGATCGGTCCGTCGCTAAGCTATCAACCCTGGCCTTCCTCACGGAAATGCCCCGGATACATCACGAGGCCGTCCAAGGCCCCACGAATTATGCCCGCATAGATCCACTCTCGAGAGCCTCTGCTAATCGTCTCAATCCCAATTTGGTTAATGCGATGACCTCGCATGCCTTGATGCACTAAGAGATGGAACGAACCCCTGGGATGGTCGTTGCCGAACACCACGGCGGTCTTTTTCGAACCGGCACCGAATCTTTTCGCCGATTTCTGGGCCTGCGTATGGGCCCCATTTATCGTCGGGCAGTTGTTACCCAGACCGACCAAGGGCCCACCTAGGCGCTCTTCTCTCGCCACGGTTGTCAAGGAACGATTCCTTCACCCCTTCTTCTTTCCTCTCTTCCCCGTGATTAAAATTCTTGAAAGCCAGAGGAAGTGACACGGTGTGCTCAACGATTACCGTTTGCCGCTTCCTGCCCCACGATGGCGGGACCGAAGACCGAAAGCCCCGACTCCGGGGCCGGCTCCGTTCCCGCGTCCGGCCCGGAGCCCCTCACTCTCCCTTTCGGAAGTGCTGCCCCGGCAGAGCCCTACAGCATCTTTACACGCAAAGAGAAATGGTTCATCGTAGGAATGGTGGCCGTTGCGGGATTTTATAGGTATGCCCTCCAGATTTCGTTTCTCTTCTAGACCATACCCGTTGAGCATGCAGCTAAGGATGTAACGCAGCCCCTTGCCGGCAAATATCTACCTCCCTGCCATTCCGAAACTGTCCGAGGCCTTTGGGCAGTCGGTCGAAGCCCTCAATTTGTCCGTCACGGCATTTCTTGCGATGCAGGGGATATGTAAGTGCTCACCTGTAGAGCAGCAAAGCTTCCCCCGTGAAAACAGCCCATCACTGACAGGCACCCTCATTGAATAGCCCCGATGCTCTGGGGCCCTCTATCCGATCGCTACGGGAGGAGACCTGTCTTCTTGGTCTGTCTGACTGTACTGATCGGGGCATGTGTGGGCATTGCCCTGATTCCCACCGATGCGTTCTGGCTCTTGATCGTTCTGCGCTGCCTGCAAGCGGCAGGTTGCGCCAGCACTATTGCCCTCGGTAGGCCCATAGTCGTCACACCTTCGCATCAATACGAAGCCACTAACGTAAACTAGGTGCCGGGGTTATTGGTGACATCTCGACGCCCGAGGAAAGGGGCGGCTTCTTTGGCATGTTCAACCTCGGCCCCATGGTTAATCTCGAGCTGTCTACTGAGCTACAAAACTGTAAGACTGACTAGTCACAGATCTCGCCTTGCATAGCCCCTGCTCTTGGTGGTGCGCTATCGGACCAGCTCGGTTGGCGTTCCATCTTTTGGTTCCTGATTATCATGGCCGTCTGCTGCCTGCTTTTTATCCTGCTGTAAGCTCACCCGACAACCCATCCACGGGCCTCTTGTACCTAGATGCCTCTTCTGGCAATCCTAAAATGCCGTGTTTAACCATAACTTTCTGATCCGCCTCGTTGTCAGGTTTCTTCCGGAGACTCTTCGCAACCTTGTTGGTAACGGTAGCGTCTCCCTCGGGGGCGTCTACACTCCCCTCCTACCTGTCGTTGGTAGATCCCGGAGGAAGATCAGGTCGCCCCGCTCACAGACCGGTGTCCGGCAATCGATCAACCCTTTCGTCATTCTTGTATACCCAGACGTTGCCATCACGCTCACTTTCACCGGTATCGTGTACGCTGTTAACAACACCGTCGTGACGACAGTCGCCTCCTCATTCGCCAAGGTCTACCCGTGGCTCTCGGAGACAGCCCTCGGTTTATGTTACTTGCCCACAGGTCTCGGGATGATAGTTGGGAGTACCCTGACCGGCAAGATCCTTGACTGGGACTACGCTCGTATAAAGAAAGAAGTCGAGGCCTCTGACGGTGCCATACTCTTTCCAAAGGAGTATGCCCGTATGAGGACCATGCCCGTGCTCCTGGTGCTTTTCTCCGGTGCCGTAATAGCGTGGGGCTTCTGTGTCGACAAGGGGGTGCATATTGCTGTCCCTCTCGTGCTCCAAGTCGTTTGTCAGTCCCAACAAAGACACAGAAAGCTCCCAAACATACGCTGACCGAATCTCAGTGGGATACACGTCTATATCCATTCTCAATACCACGATGACTCTGATGATCGACATCTTGCAGACGAGAAGCTCCGCAGCGACAGCCTGTGTAAGTGAAGAGTTTCCTACAACCTGTATGACTAAACGTTCTAATTTTAACTTTAGACCAACCTCGTAAGATGTTTGCTTGCCGCATTACTGGTTGGCCTGATTGATAGGATGACTTCGGCGCTGCGCATAAGCTGGAGTTATGTTCTGCTGGGCGGGGTATGCGCTCTGCTTCTCCCTTTGATGTACATCGAGATGAAGATCGGACCGAAGTGGAGGATGAAGCGGGACCTCAAGTCCGTCGACGACTGAAGGCCTATTAGCCTTATCATCTATGATTGCCATATAGACACTGATAGAATACACGACATTCACAAGCCATGCAGCTGTCCAACCAAATCTCAGGTGTTCCAGTGCTTCCTCTTCGGACACTACGTCGGCATACTTGGAGTCCAGGTCGAAAAGATTCGCACTCTGGATTTCCTCGCTGCGGTCTCTACAGGCCTCGCCCACAACCTGCAAAGCTTGTCAGACATCTCGTGTTAAATAGACGGCGCTCTTGCAGGAAGGCCAGGCTTATCATCGGCCGAAACACGTTTTGCATAGCATCTAGAGTCGTAGCCCTCACGCACTCACTTGTGCTTACCCCACAGATGACAACAGTATCGACGTTCCTGCACGTGAGTTCCGTCGCAAGCGTCGTCCCGAGGAAACCGCTCGCAAACTTTTTCTTGACGACGATATCACCCTATCTCGGCGTCAAGTCTCCATCGACCCAGTCCGCGAGGGCCTGCGTATGAAGGTCGCTACCAATCTGCCACGGCCAGGGTCTTAGCCTTCAGCCAGAACAGGCCAGCGTCAGCCATGTCGGGGTCGGTGTACTCGACTGAAGTCCAGACTACCGGAGCTCCGCCCTCGTGTGCTGCCTTGACGAGTCTAGCGGCATTCTTGGGGACGGAGACTGCGGAAGGGTTTGCGGACAGGTCGAGAGGCGACCCGGGTGTCCAGTAGGTCGACGAGCAGGGCTGGACGTGAGCCCCAGCCCATGCGATGGCCGTAGCTGGAGGCAGTGTATGATTCCGTCTCCGGGTGTTTTTGATGCCTCTGTCCTATTTCCATTGTGGGCTCGAAGTAATGGGATCTGAGAGTTGATAGGCTAACTCGAGTTCGGAGGTGAGTGATTTCTTAGCCGATTCCCGCAATGACAGATGCCTTTGCCGAAAGCGAAAGGGGACGAGACGTTCACCATTGATCGGCGCCAGCGGCGGAAAGGGACAAAGATGGCTAAGTAAAGTGATACAATCTCTCACCCCCTCCAAGCAACGACTCTCGTATAGAGCTCTCGGCCAATAAAGAAAGGACCATGTTCCAGTGAATAGTTGCACAGGTAATCAAGCAGACTTCTATATCCCAGTATAATAAGTCGTTAGTCAAACAACTCTATGCATCTAAGCTTGCTTGTACAATACCAGTATTCCTCCGATAACAGGTTTATAGCATAACTACAATAAATTATATTGAATAGGTATAAACAGTTTTCCAGGATCTCTTGATTTTTAACGGCTTTTAATAGACTATTAAGCAAGGCCGGCCCTTGCTTTTATAAGTAATCTCCTATCTATACAGTAGAATACTCTTAGATTAATTAATAATTAAAAACTTTTAACAAAACGCTAGAATTGCAGTACTCAGTAGAATTAGAGCAGCCTGAGATAACCGACCTCTAATATTTATTCTATAATACTTTCTTAGTACAGTATTAATCTGAGAGTAGCACGAGTTTGTAGCCTATTTACTAGTATTACATTTGCGCTATAGGCAGATTGATTAGCATTGTAACTCTATGTCATTTTTGTTGCGTCCATCTGCTTCATATGCCTGTGCAAGTACATGTTGTGAGGCAAGTCGGTTTGGATGCCCTTCATCAAGTGTTGTCTTTCGAACCTCAACTACATGCTCAAGCAGCTCAATTGCCTCTTTCACCTGTCCGTCTGCTTGATATGCCCGTGCAAGTTCATGCTGTGAGTCAAGTCGGTCTGGATGCCCTTCATCAAGCATTGTTGCTTCAACCTTGACCACATGCTCAAGCAGCTTGATCGCCTCTTTCACCCGTCCGTTTGCTTGATACGCCCATGCGAGTTCGTACTGTGCGACAAGTAGGGACACATCTCCAATCAAATAGTCTTTCCTCAGTGCAAGACTTTGTTCTAATGATGTAACGGCTTCCCTCACTCGCCCATCGGTCCTTAAGCATCGGCCAACTTGCAAATACAAATCGGCCTCCACATTTCTTTCGACCCCAGCGCTTTCCCGCAGAATCTTGAGAGTATGCGGTATGTACTGTCTCCAAATAGCGCGATTATGATGGTGGTTGGATGGAAACACTTCATCGAGGTGATGAATCGCATCCCTCATGGTCTGTTTCTCCAGTGATTGCTGTCTGACCCAGACCCGCGTTGCCAGATGTACCAGGCTATGCATATCGAAAGTCTCAGACTCGTCTCGGGGAGACAAGAATGCGTAAGAACACAGAGTACCAAGGGCATCCTCGATGTCTACTTCTGGTCCCGGACAAGGTAGCATCGATTGTGGTATGAACTTTGGCTCGATGCGCGATATAAAACACAGCAAGTCGCTGGCGTAGCTGTCATGTCGTCGGATCTGGTCGAAAGACACTAGCCACGTGGTGGCAACCGCGTTTTGCGAGTCGGCGTAGCGGGTGTTGTCGCGGAATTCCCGGCTCATCGTGTTGATCAGAGTTTGTTCAGTACCCTGCAGCAGTCGGAGGTACTTCTCAATGGATACGTGGTTGTTTCTGTTCAGATATGCGGCCGCTTGTGTGATTGCCAAGGGAAGGTGGGTTAGTAGCCCTAGAAGCCTCAACGCTGTATCGTGGTCGTGCAGGAGTTCCTTTCGTTGAAGTGACTTTCCAAGAAGGCTCATAGCTTCTTTTTCGTTCATCTCATGGAGTTCTACCAAAGCATCGTCCGCAACTGACAGCGCCACATCCCTGAAGCGCGTCGTAAATAGCGTCATGCCAGAGCTGTTCTGCGGGAGATGCTTCATCAGACTCCTTTTATCACCTGCAGTGCCGTATAGAACTTCCATGTCGTCCGCGTTGTCCACGATCAGGAGCCAAGGCCCCGTCTTGCCAGAACTCAGGTGTTGTTTGACAAAAGACTTGACATCTTCGTCTTCTGCCTTTGGACCGATCCCCAGTTCCTTGGCGATATCTGTGTACGCTTGCTCGAAGCTCGCGTGGCTGTAGGCGGGTACCCAAAAGACCGAGTATTCTGGCAGGTGCTCTTTGGCCCAATAGGCGATGTGAAGAGATATCTGGGTCTTCCCTGCTCCGCCTAGCCCTACTAAAGCAGCTGACTGGCACTTTTCTTCGAAAAGCATTTGCTTGAGACGAAGTACTTCTGGACGTTCGACAAAGCGCTTGTTTTCCGGAAGTGGTATAAAGTGAAACTGTCTGTCTGTGACGGTGTTAGACAATGTCGTATTGAGAATGGGAAAGCAAGACTAACTTCTCGACTCGTTACCACTCTCCCCTACAAGTCCGGCTACTGTTGGCGCCTCGTGAAGTTCTACAGGACCAGTATAGTGGCGAACAAATCTTTCAATCCCTCTCCGGCTTTCTCGAAGGTAGTTCTTCGTATGCGCGGAAATCGTGCTCGCCTTCTCCCAGTCGGACAAGGTCACATCCTCGAGTCCCCGGTCGACGTTGAACCTGAAGTATTGATCACTATCTCCGTGTTGGTCTTCCATCCTTGCTGCCACATTCTTCGAACTGGTGGCCATCTTTTTGAGCGCCCGAATGATATCCATTCGCGAGTTGCCGATTTCTACAACGTCCCCAAGCCCAGTGCCAATGCTGAGGATCTGTAGGCGGGGCCGCGTCGGAAACTGCCGTCGAGCCTCATCGACGAGAACTTCGCATGGATTGTTGTACCCAAATCCGGCGTCCACGAACTCAACTCCATCTCGACCGACTCGGATGGGCTTGAAGAAGGTTGTGGCGGCGGATGTTGCACGGGCCACTTGCCAGATAGGGCAACCGCGAAAGCCGGCCGACGTATCGTATGTGGTAAGGAGTGTTGGCGGAGCGTCCACATTGTCCTTAGTAATAGCAAGGACGGCACTGTGGTCCATCAGTCTACCGTCACCCGTGACACATGTTCGAACGTTTACATGACAGTACGTACGTCTTGGTGCATGTCTCATCGCGGAATTCCATCTCGCTATGGGAGCAGGTTCCGGCTACCGAACTGCCCCGTTGCCGCCGGCCAGCGCACTCTGCTGCTGTACAAAACTTCCTGCTTGTGTTCTTCACCGCGTCTTCGAGGGCTGTAGCGGAAAAAGCACCCTTTGACGAGGCTGGAAAGAGCGTCGTTCGTTTTGGAGTAAAAGCCTTCCGCGCGACTTCTCGATACTCCCTAATGCAATCGTCGACGCTCATCCGTAGCCTTCCCAACATGATCGCAATGATCCTAGAGCACAAGTCAGAAAAATAATTGAAGTAGTGTGGGTTGAAGTACCCTCCGGTGCTTGTACCACCGATGAAGTCAAAATGCTCGCATGGCAGTGGGACATGCTCTAGGCCTTTTGCCTTGCGGATCTCTTCCATCAAGTGCTCAAGGATCAGGAGGCTGGAAATACCCCGGACGCCGCCGCCGTCTGGACGAGTTCATGAGTACTACGAATGCTATAAGATGTAGGGGCTCTAACCTAGAGATAAAATCTTAAGCGGCGCGGACGAAACTTGAGACTGTGGCTTCATAGCGAGGGGCTGCTTCAACACGTCTCTGCCGAAGGAGTTTTTGCTCTGTCCAGACGGGACGCTAAAATCGGGGGCTTGAAGAGCAAGTAAGTATTAGACTACCAGCTATTAATGTCTTTGCTCTACTCACCATTCCTTAACCCATCTGACATGATCGACACCGACGTGGGGATGGTGTAAAGCAACTCTTTTGCACATGCTGCTGCCGTCGCTGCTGCATATGGTTGCCACCGCTTGTTCTTGTGCGCGTCCGCATAGTCGCAGATGCCGCGAATGACAATACAGGGAAAGTTGTTCATCAAACCTGCTGCCTCCATCTCGAAGCACAAGACGCCGCCCAGCTCCTGGTTGTACCTGTCGCGAGTCTGTCCATCCTTCATTACCTGGTTCCCAGATGCGATGTTGCCGAAAAAGAGGACTGGGCCTGTCGTCGCGCGTGCGTCCCTATCTACTATGTCTTCTGGATGGCATTTTGCACATGTAGCTCTGCCGATGTGCGGCGATGACGCATCATAGAGGGTGTCTTTCTCAGGGCCTGGCGATGCAAATTCTGGCTGACTAGAGAGCTGGGATAGATGCGTGAGGACTTGTGTCTTGCGCCGAAGGTCATTAGCGCGGAGCTTGGCCAAGGCGTTGAGGAGGATCGTCGGTGGCGCATTGAGGCTGCCGGTGCGAGCGATGCGACCACCGGCTCCAGTCTTGCCGAAATCAAACTGGATCACCCCACCGTACTGCCCTGCCGGCTGGCTGATCACGACGTCGCCGAGCCGAATGTCGATGTCGTCCTCCAGATTCGGGACGCCACCGCCGATGCCGACGAGTATGCCGAACCGCAGTGAGGGAAAGCTGGTCCTCATCTGGCTGGCCACTGTGGCTGCTTGGTTCGTGCCCATCTGGCCGGCGGGCAGACAGGCAGCAACGACGTTGTGAACGCCGATGCGGCCCAAGGAGTAGAGGTTGGAATCGGCCGGCTGAGACGGGAGGTCGGCGAATTCCTCGTCCATCATCTCGGTCGCGGCTGCCAACTCGATCGGCAAGGCGCAGACCCAGCCCACAGTGAAGTCGCGAGCAGGAACGGACCTCGGCCCATATCCGAGCTTCTGGAAATATTTGTGAGCTTTAGCGATGCGTAGATGTGAAGCAGGAAAATGCCACTCACACGTGCGGCAAGAGCAATAGGAGCTCTCTCCGAGAGACCATTTCGTGCATCTTGAACACCATACATAGGGACATCGTTCCAGTCAACTTCCATTGTTGAAACTAGAGATGGCTGGTCGAAATCTGTAGAGAATATTTCATGATCCTGGACTTCTGATCCAGAGTCATTTCCGCCTAGGTTCGAAGCCCTTTCACTCTCTGAGTTTGTTGGTAGAGAGCGTGCCTCCTCACTCAGTCTCGACCCGGCAGCATTTCCATTTGATTCGCTCTGATCTGCGCCCAACTCGTCGTCTCCTAAAGAATAGTCTGCTCGAGGAATGGCGAAGAGAGATATCTGGTTCAGGTGTCTGGATATGTGTCTTTTCAAGTTTTTGGTGGAAGTAAAACACAAGTTGCAAATTCCATCTAGTGACCTGATTGGCAACCGGAAGATATCTAAAGTTGTTGGAGAATTGTCTGTTTCTATCGCATGGTACTGCTTGAGGTGCCTCTCGAAGTTGGCTTCTTGCGTGTGCCTATGATGGCCTTGGGTGTTGCAAAAGTACTCGAATCGGTGACATCTTGTTTCATGTTCGAACCACTCGTCTCTATTCTCGAACAAGTGTCCACCCATGGTGCAATCAGGAAATGTGCAGACGTACGGTTGGAGATCATCGAGAACATGCTTCCTAGTAGATGTTAGTTGTTGACATTTACAACAACAGGCATGCGAAGCTTGGGCGTTGCTGATATGCTGTGAACGGTTACAAGAGTGTGCCACTCACTTCCATGCATAGTCAGACTTAATTTGCGTTGAGAGGTGACAGTAGCTGCATTCGAACGATACCGCCTTGTTTCCTTTCTGATCGAGCGGACGAGGTGGCACATCTAAAGAAATCTGTCGTGTAGATTGACTAGCCGCAATTGATGTTCTTGAGATCGAGGGCACATGCTGGACTATTTTGTAGGTTGGAGGCAGTTGGTTGACGCGCAAAGTCGTAGCCTTTGTGATGGCTGTACTTTCTTGTTCGCTTTGTACCTCTGTCGCATGAAAACCTTCTCGGGCTTCTTTATTGATCTCGTCTTCAAGGCTCACTGGTGCTTCCTGCTGATCTGAAACCTCTTGCTGAGAAATCGCATATTGAAGCCTTATGAGGTGATTTCTGCGGTACAGCAACAATTGCCGGCGCTTACTAATGATATTACCGAGCCGTACTTTCACTTCCTGAGAGAGTCGGTCGTCTGGGAACTTGTCTCTGATATAACGTACGTCATACTCTTCAAAGCAGGACACCTCTTTCGATATTGTGTCACGAAGGCGGTCAATAGGCGCCGGCCTTCGTACAGGCATCTTATACAGGCTTTTCACAGCCAGTTTGATTGAATCCAGAAGCTGTTCTGATTCCATTGCCTGTCGTTGTGTGTCCCTTTGCTGGTATGTGCGGTTTTGCACGTTGGCAAATTCCAAGTCGGTTTCGGATTCTGATGACATTTCCCATGATGAATCTGATTCTGTGCTAGTGTCCTCATCTGGTGGAGAAACATCTGAGCTGTTGAATCGGGGGAGGTTCTCAAATGGGATACGTTCTCCAACGAGGATCTCATGCAGCTTTTCTAGTTGAGTTTGCAAGATCTCTAAGAGTCGAGAAATCTTAAAAACCCGAAAGTTAACCAAATTCGTCAAGTATTTAAGAGAATACCACTGTGATTTGGCTGTGGCGAGGTGGTCTTGGGTCTCCAAGGTTGTCAAGGGGGTGCCTACCTCGTTTCTGAAAATCGAAGCTTCCCTGAGCCTATGGTCGAGGGAAAATTTGCCGGGATGCCCGGCCCCAACATTTCCAGCCCAGAGAGAGTATTTATCAAACTCGTCTTGCAAATCGAGGAAAAACATTCCTGAATTATTTGCAGCCTCGCATAGTTTCTTGAAGCGCTCATTGCAAGTTCCGTGGCGCGCTTTCAAAGACATGATGCTACCGGTCGCCGCAAGGTCGCTCAGCAGAAGGAGAGGGGTAAGAGGGCACAGAAACGCTACGAAGCTGTCCTTGGGCTCGTCAGCTCATATTTACCCCGCTCCCAATTACTAATCAACCACCACGCACTACGGCCCAATGACAAGGCAACAAAACCTTGTGCGGGATTGGGGGGCGCGTGCCATCTTTGTGCATGCTTGCTTACTGTAGGTCGAAGCTGCAGGTTTTGCTCATTTCGATCAGGAATATCTGTTGTCGGCCAACCAGCGTGCATAGCCACCCATCAACTTAGGTCGCTTGGAGTTTTTTGCCTGCCGCTGTGTCTGCGTGCCCCAGCCTGATTTTTCTGATCCTCGAATTTTCCCCTCTCATGATTTCCCCCCATTTGTGCTCTTTAGCATTTTCCATGGCCATTTTCGAGCTTTACTTGCCTCATAGTATACAGCAAGACCGTTGTTTATTTATCTTTGCAGCGATAGCTACGATTACTGACGCACAACGCCAATCATCTTCCGTCACACTGCTCCTTGAACTCTTCTGTTAAAACCCCCTGCATAACCGGAAGCCACAAATGACGAAAGAGCGTAGAGACCTTTTCTCAAGACTCTTCAAGACCAGCAGCAAGAGGTCTCAAACATCCGAGGACTCTGGTGGTAGCAGTCAACCAGATAGAAGTGAGGAAGGAGGCAAGCCGGATGCATCACCCCAACATAGACCAAAATCGTTGCCAAATGAGTCGACTGTCAAAAGCCCATGTTCTGATACGGAGCCGCTCTCTTCATTTCCAGATGGGGTTCAAGTGTTGCACGACTGCACAGATGCTACGATTGACATCTGCTTCGTCCATGGATTGACAGGAGATCGCATTAGCACATGGACTGCCCATGGCCAGTCTGCCCCATGGCCCAAGATGTTATTACCGAAAAAGCTTTGCAAAGCTCGCATCTTCACCTACGGGTACGACGCATATCCCATACGGAGTTCTGTGGCATCATCTAATCGTCTTATTGATCATGCCACGAATCTTCTGAACGACGTTACAACAGATCGAAACAATAACGGTAGCACATTACGTCCTCTTATATTTGTCACACACAGTTTAGGGGGCCTTGTTCTCAAAAAGGCGCTGTTGCTTTCGCGGAATCATCCAGAGCCACACCTCAGAGATACCTTCAACAGCACCAAAGGTGTTATATTCATGGGTACCCCTCACAAAGGGTCGTGGATGGCAAACTGGGCTAAAATACCTGCTTCAACGTTCGGACTCGTCAAATCAATCAACACGTCATTGCTGAAGATCCTAGAGACGGACGACCAATTTCTTGAGTCTATTCAGGTTGACTTCTGGTCTATGGTGCGGCAACTTCGAGAATCCGGTCGACCTCTTGGGATTACCTGTTTTTTCGAGGAGCTGCCCTTACCGGTAGTTGGAAAGGTGGTGTCAAAGGAGTCTGCTACTTTGGAAGGGCACAATGCCATCAGCATTCATGGCAATCATAGCAACATGGTCAAGTTTGCCTCCGAAGAAGAGAACGGGTACAAACGATTACTAGGAGAATTAGTGAGATGGGAATCACAGGTCAGGTAAATAATTACGAATTGCTCCTTTTAATAACGTGGAATTCAACTAAGAGTTTATCCTTACAAGCGTTGCCCAGAATCTAGGGCTCATTTTGAAAAGTCTTCAATTTATTCATGCTGTATTCGATACCTCTCAAAAGACTGTAAGCAACAGGAACATCAATTGCACTATCAATACCAGTGACTTACAGGCCTGATAGGTGTCACAAATGAGTAGCATGAGGCGACATGAAAATCCCTTCAACAACAGTTTGATACGGCTTAGCTTGAGCCGAATATATTGCGAAGAACTTTGTGTAACAATATTGCAGGACCTTCCGATCGAGCAGTCTCACGACCTAATACACAATCATAGAAGTTGGGATAGCTTGGAGCTACAGACTAAGCTTCAGTCACATCTAGGGGCCAACTTGCAGAGTTTCGGACAGTTGATCATACGGATTCATAAGCACCTTGACATGATGCAAAAGAAGCTCAAGCTGTTCGATGACACGGAAGTGCGTTGAATCATTAGCGTCTGAAACCTCACTTTACTTTGCTGACTCACGTAGCTTCCCGTTGATGGGTGCATGACTAAGAACGACCGTGATGCCTTCATAGGCTCCTGGACGCACATCCAACGCGGGGCCCATTCGGAGAAGTACGAGCAGCTCCTCACGAAAATATGTAATGATATTAATCAACTACGTGATATGGTCATGGGACACGGACGTTCGAGGACGTTTCTCAGGAAATAAGGCCATCAGACACCACAATGAACTACTGGCTCAACACCCAGAGCCATACAAAGAGGCTCTTCGACAAACTTCAGTTTGCTATCACCCAGGGTTGCTCAACGCACAGCCATCAAGTACGCCTTCAGATACGCATGCCCAGAACATACGAGACAGACCGAGGGGCCCCGGAGTTCATGTACTCATTCGAGCTAGACACACGGGCATCTTCTACCTGCTGTCAAGGGGGTTCGTGGAGAGATATCCAAGTGCTCTCTTTGGAGTAAGTGAGAAAAGCTACTAATCATTCCGCTCTCCATGCTAAAGATGATGATCACAGAACGTCAAAAACCCCAGTACCTTCTCTTTCCCCTACGCTAGGAACGAAAAAGGCTCGCTTTCACCTCCCATCAATCGCCGCTAGTGTCATGACGTTCTCGAAGGTTTGCAACTCAGATATTCCAATCCATAGCTTGTGTGATACTCTGAAGCAGGACTACAAGGAGGGATACTGTCTTGGATTCCTTCCCCACGGTCAATGGCATTATCATTTCCATGACCTTGCTTTTCAGTCTAGACAACTGAACACAGTAAAGGAACTTCTTCCATCTCATAATGGAAGAATTCTGCCAATGAGACAGAGGTTAGCATTACTTTTTCCACTTTCTTCGTCTCTTTCAATTTTCTAATATTAAACCCAAGACGGGCCATCGCTCTAGCTCTCGCATCCGGAGTCCTGCAGCTTTTTGACACTCCGTGGCTGCGTGAGAGTTGGTCTATAGACGATGTCTATATTGATCAGAACGCCCAGGCTTGTCTTTACGTAAAAATAAAGCTCGATGCTGCAACGACTACAGAACCGTCAACAACCAGCAACTGCGAGGACAATCTGCTGGTCCGCAACAGAATCCTTTTTTCCCTAGCAGTAGCCCTTCTTGAACTTACTTACGGAGCACCCCTGTCCTCTTTTCGAAGAGAGAGCGACGGAAACGGTGGCTTGACGCAATTTCTCATCGCCGACCGCCTTACGAAGACAATCGGCAACCACGAACAAGGAGTTTTCAAGTCGGTAGTGTACCGGTGCATGAATCCCGTCTCGGAAGACTACGATTTCGCATTAGCGAACGAAGGCTTCCGTCGTCGCTACATCCAGGATATTTTGTTGCCCTTGCAGCAAGAGTACGAAGATTACATTTTGAGGCGGGTTGGATAACTGGTTTCATTAATTTACCTCAAAACTTTGTGCATCTAGAACAAACGAGGAAATCTAAAGCTGGTGGATGTGTCGTTTTCTTAAGGG
>JAIMZG010000371.1:0-18751 GCA_020466075.1 Colletotrichum coccodes
TTGATTGCATCGCCATCACGCTACTGCGGGGAGGGTTGTTGGGCTTCTCCGAGCGGCCGCGTCTTCTTGTTTGCTTCTTTTTTGTTGCATTACTTTTTGAGGTCGTCGTGACGGGACTGAGACTAACCAACGAATGCTTAGTGATACATCTGTCTCCCTTTGCACGGCCCTAACAGCATGAACTTGCAACAATGGGCTTGTCCCGGCGCCCCTTGCATCAATCCGCCATAAGCCTCGAAGCGGTGCCAAGCGAGCCCGTCTCCGGACCACCCACCAGCGCGTCCTCGGCGCCTTCGTATTCCATCCCCAATGATCTCAACTCGAATAGCTCCTCTTGGGAACAATTTTGAAAAGAATGGTATAAACAAAACGTCCAATCATGATTCAGTCGCTCACCATCATCAGGCACCCAAAACAACCAGGGCACACCCATGAATTCCCCATCACGCGCTCGTATCGAAATGGCACAAACGTCGCATTGCTTAGCAGGTGCCAAGCATGCTGGAGAGGGCGGTCTTCTCGGCAGACGTGACGCTGAGGGCCCAGTAGCTCTTGACTTGCACCCAGCTGCGGGCGTAGATGCAGTAGAAGCTGGTCAGAGGAGGCTTCCACGAGTCGGGGCTCTTGTCACTCTTGGCCTGGTTAACCTCATCGGTGACCGCCCACAACTGAGGACGGGTGAGGTCGTTGGCAAACTGCTCGCGCTTGGCAGTCGTCCACGACGCGGCACCGGACTGTGAATCGATATTAGCATGCAGTCCTACAATTACAGCGAAGCACACGGGACCCCAATCGTGCGCACGGCGACCGAGGAAACGTCGAGGGCTACTTACGATCCAGGCGTTCTTCAGAGGCACCATGTGGTCAATGTCGACATCGCTGGCCGCGGTCCAGGACGCGCCGTCGTAGGGGCTCTTCCAGGTGCCGCTGGTGGAAGCGCAGGCAGAGTTGACCACGACGTTGGTGCCGTCACGCTGGAGCACCGTCTCACGGGTGTTGCAGGTGCCGGAGACGGTCGACCAGTGGGGGAACAGGTCACGGTCGTACGTGTCCGTGTTGGTCCACGCACGCACAGTCAGAGCAGCGAGTTGCGTCTTGGCAGTGGCAGCAGTGGGAATGCCAGGCTGGAAACGAGTGTCAGTCTGCGTGATCAAATCGGGCTGGCCGTAGAGACGGGGTCGGCACTTACGGGAGTGGGCATCGGCAACGGCTCGGCGACCGGCTCCGGGACGGGGGCAGCGAAGCCCGCGCCGGCGAGCATAAACAGAGCGGCGGTAACCTTCATGGTGACGAGTGGCGGATCCTAAAGACGGGAACAAGGATGAAGGCTGAGAAGTGTCGTGAACGGATGGCTTGGCACTGACGATGGAGCAGGAACAACGTTAAGCGGGAGATCCGCCGTGGTTTATATGTTTCATTCATCTCCTTCCTGTTTATCTCGACATCCTTCAAACGTCTCCTTCATCGGCGGGTCGCGATGGTCCCAAGCCCACGTTTCCTTCTCCTCGACGACCCCGAACCCCACTTTCTTGTCGTTTGCTTGTCCGTCGAGCGAGTCACCATCCTTCCCGACCCCACGATTCGTTCTACCTGCTGTTTCAATCTCCAGTCCGACCCTCCAATTCCGCCGACGATGCGGCATTGGATTCGATGAAACGGCGCGCTTCTCTGGAAAGGGGCACTCGGCCGGTCGCAGTGCGACCCAAAGCAGACGTCTATAGGGCTTCGCAGGGGGGACCACAGGGTTCTGCGCGCGAGCTGACAACCGCGTGTGCCCTTTATCTCTGTTCCTATTGGCGGGGTAATCAAACATTGTCCATCTTCAGTGCCGATGCACGGCGCGCAACCTCTCCCGCCCTTTCAACCTTAAGCCAAGTCCAAGACCAGCCACTCACATCTCCCGGCACCGGCACGTTATCTTATCGGTCCCTGTCAATCACCTGCGAAAGCGACCTGGGTCGGCCTTCAATCTTGTCGTCTCCGCTGCACGTCAACCCCTCCATGTCCCGGCTCCTTTGACAGTAGCGCACGGGGTCTCCCATGAACCTTCCTCTTTGGGGGTCAGTTGCCGATGATGCGTGGTCAAGAGGAAGCCTGTCTTGCGCAATGGCGTTGATAGCAACCTCTCAGGATCCAGAGATGATCATCTCGGGCTGCAGTTGGCAGCGCAAGAACGAATCCTGATGTCTCACGCCAGACGAATAGAGGCAGGTGGGCGGAAGGGTAGATCCGTCTCACCACCGGCGACAACCCAAACCCGGGGGAGGCCATCTCGAAAGCTGGTTGGATTGCTTTTACGACAGCCAAGCAAGCGCCGATAGCGATCGTCGTTCTGGAAGCGGTGTACATCTTGATGCTTGGCCATCAAACATAGTTTCCGCCATCTCTCGAAACAGGTCGAGCCCGCACCCATAGGCCCGCCCTTCCATTACTCGTGCGGAGCAGACCTCCCAAAGATAGCAGAGACACAAGCCCACATCCCGACCTCCGATCGGACCTTGCATCTGATTAAGCTTAAGCGGCAGTGAGTTTCTTTACGACTCTACACATTTGCGCGCATCAAGTTACGACTGGGCCCCAGAACTGGCAGCCAACCCTTCAGCCACGCCTTATCGACTCGTCCCAAACCCCCTAAGATGACATACCGAGCCCTGTACATCCGGCGTTTCCGCCGAACCAGCCGCTCTGTTACCATGTCAGTCAGTCGTCATGGCCAAGAGAAGCCTCGGCATTGATAAGAAGCAAAGCAGGGGGGTGGTTATGTCCTGCAGAACGTGATGAACCTGGCCGAACGAAGACAGGACTTACCCCAACGCAGCCAGCTGAACACATGCCCAGCAACTCGGAGCCGCATCCAGTGGCCCCACCGCATGTTCCCGTCGCGCAGCTGCCAACCGAGCCGGGCCCCATGTTAACGAACCCCGGCGGCGCGGCATACATGGCGCTCGTCGTCGCGGCGGCCGAGCCCGAGGCCCAAGGACCTTCGACTTCGATGTCTTTCCCCCAGAACGACGTCTTATCTTCGCCTCGGGGCCCCATGCGCTTTCCAGAGTCCGCCTTGAACGTTTTGTTCGCCCTCTTGCGTGCTTTGGAGTGCGTCTCCTCTAGCCTGTTTCTGTACTCGAGCCGTATTGGACGCGTGGTCGCTCGACGGGCTGTTGTCTCATTAGTGTGTACCGCCGGGTGTGACGAGACGTGCGCCGACTCGGCGTTTGGAGGCATGGGCACGTTGTTGGCCTTGGCGGCTGTATGCCATGCTTCGAGAACTGCGCGAAGCCAAGGGTTTGGTCAGCAAGTGTGATTGGGTCGTAGACTTGCAAATGCGCAGGATCGAGATGCGGGGGATAGTGTGAAGGCCGCAAGTTGTGCTTACGCTTTTCCTCCTTGCCTATGCCGAACATCTTGGTTGCAGGCAGCGCCATCACTCTGACAGCTAAAGATAACGCACGCGCCGTCAGCTGTCATGTCAATGTTGTTTGTAGTCGGAGTGCGCCGACCAGCGAAGACGGCTTGTATCGAGATCACGACAATCATGATTGCGGGTGGTGGACTTACTTTCACAGTACCAGCACTTGCATTGAGAGTAAATTTCGCCATACCGTTCCTGGTATGTCCTGCTCGTCCACTCAAACGCCGTACTCAGCTTATCTTCGTCAACCTTGTCGTTGTGGTCGACGAAGGCGCTCGTCTTGGCGAGGGTGAAGCCGAAGTAGGACTGCGGCGAAAGCTGGTGCGTATGCCACGCAAGATCGACATCGAGGGTCGGGACGGCGACTTTGTCCTTTGTCGTGGAGGCAATGGCGATGATTTCGATGAAGCGGGCGTATTTCTTCAATAGGTCGGTCATGAGGTTCCGTGCTGTCGGGAAGTGCAGCCAGTTGAGCTGTCGAGGTCAGTCAGTCCGCCATCCCTGAAGAGTGCAAGACGTCCAAGTAAGGGGAGTCAAGAAAGGGGTAGCCCTGACCTTGCACATCTTTTCGGTAAAAATTCCCTGTCTCATCACACATCCCACGAGGTCGATGGCCAGCGGCGACGAATTCTCCCAATACCGCGACATCATCTTCCTCGTCTGCCGCCTCCCGTCCAAGCTCAAGCGAAAGTCCGTCACCTTTTTGTGACCGTGCCGGTTCATCACCTCTTTCAGGTTTTTGGAGTCGGCAAACTTGCCCGTGAAGTTTTCCTCCATCTTGTCCCGCACGGTCATCATGCTCGGCACAACCTTGCTCTCAGGCCGCAGCATCTCGACGACCTCGACGAGCAGCCCGCGACGCGCGAGGTGTGCGGGGAAGAGCTGGTCAGGGCACCCTGACGGGTTGCCGTCGCCGGAGTCGTACTTGAGTGGCTTCGGGAGGCCGGTATGGAGGTCAAGAATCGTGCCCGGCATGGCGTGGTCCGAGGTGATGGAGGCCTGGATGTCGTTGCGGAACTTGGCGGCGCGGAGAGACTCGTGGGTGATGGTCACGGAACAAGACGGACAGCATTGAATGAGACGGCCGTCTGCGTAGCCTTCGCCCACGATGCCCGGGCGCCTGTTCTGGTGTCAGAGACGCTCGCCCTCTCTCTCGGGCAGACCCGAGGAGACGAGTGTGCGTTGGGGTAAGGATTCAAAGAGGGCGGAATCTCACCTCGTTCCCGTACAATCTCGCGGCTGCCCACACGTAGTCCATGGAACGGACACCATCCCCGGACACGATGGGCATCGGATCACCTTGGTATCCGGGTCGTCCTCGTTGCGCCAGGCGAAATTGGTGCGAGCCTCCCACTGCGCGACGCAGGCGTCCGAGACAATGTAGTCGAATGCCGCCCCGGCGATAGCCTCATTGACGACGGCCCAGGGCATGCCAGCAGCCCAGAGAGCGCCGTGGCCGTAGCGGAGGCAGTCCTGGTGAGTAGTCAGTCGTGCGAAGGACATGAGGAGGGGGATGACGGTGCATGTACCTCGAGGTAAAGTCTAGGGTTGAGCATGTGAGCGTGCCAGACTAGCAATACATCTGCATCGCCACGTTAGTCAATTCACCCATCCTTTCGACATCAAGCACTCGGCAAAGCGCAGGTGATCAGGAGCAAAGGCATCTTACCTAGCGGCGGAAGCATATCCGAATGCCACATCATCGGCTTCGACCTCGGAAACCCTTCATATCGCTCCCTCCTCCCCTCGCTCGGCTCGACCATGTCCCTTTCGAGCAACATATCCGGCACGAAACTCCGCCACCACGCGATGTAGCGGTCCACGGCGCGACCAACATAAACAGCCCACCGCTTCTCGCGGAGTTTGACCAGCACGTCCACATTCAGCCCACCGCCCACTCTTGCGTCTGTTGCAGCCTCGGCAGTTTTGCCGTTACTTCCTGTTGCGGGTGTTGCGGCCTTTGCCCGCGAGTCCCAGACCTCCCAGAGCCCGTCGCGGTAGCCCGTCTCCGTCTTAAGACGGTTGAAGGCCGTGAGGAGGCGGAGGTGGGCGAGGCATGTGTCTTCGTTGGGTTCGTCCCGCGGTGCAGCCCCGGGCTTGGAGGGGTCGAGTTCAAGGGTGCCGAAGGCGACGGAGAGGCCCTGGGGATCCGGGTGACCGGAGAGGGGCTGGTTGTTGGACTCGGCGCCGTAGGCGGGCGGAGGGGCCGGTGCCGATATCGGTAAGACTACGGGGCTGAGCGCCGACGTGGAGTCAGTGCCCTCGTCGGCTTTGTGGGATTTGCTCTTCCACTTCCACATGGTGGCGGCTTCGTCGTTGGCCAGCTGATACTACTAGGATCCCAATGTCTCTTTCGCCCCTGGGTTGTTCCAGACATCCGAGACTAAAAGTCTTCGCCCTGCCCGTCGCTGTCTAGGCGCTTTTCCGACTCTTTAAAAGTCTGCTCTGACAGGGACGATGTCATCTGATGGACCATCATCAGGCCACCAAACAAACGTTCAAAGGCTGCGCCTCGGTGGGATCAATAGTGACGCCCGGCACTTGAGCAGTCGCTGCCGCGTGGCAGAGCAGGGTACCGTAAGCGCCCGCCCAGCCGCGGAACGACGGCCCCGGGCGCGGAGGGATTTCGCACTTAACCCCGCCCGTCGAATGAGCCGTGGCGGACGCGGTGCTGTGCCGCTCCCTGATTCGCGCAGAGACTTGGCGAGAGGGGGGAAGGGGCCGAACCTATGGTCCTGGGCCGGTTCGAAATCGAGAGGAACGGGAAGCAGAACAAGCTAGGTCGGTTCACCGAGGCCTTGACGATGAGGAATAACTCGCCGGAGCTGATCTCGCGGCCGGGTAAGGGGGGGATTCGCCAAGAGCTGCTCGACCGGACCTCGCAGGTGAGGGGGCCGATGAATGTTGGCTCCAATAGCACGAAGTCTTCGAACCCCGCAAATGGTAGTCGCGGGGCAATGCTCAAGTACCGTGACATGCAGGGGCGGAGCTTTACAACCGTCTGTGAGCCGAAGCTAACGAGTAACCTCATCTTGTCTGGGTGATGGTGCGAAGTCTTTGGGCCCGTTACGTGAGCCACTTGTAGTACCGCAAAGTGGAGTGGAACTCCCTTACAGATTTGTTGGGCTATATTCCTGCAAGTTGCCCAAACCACTATCTTTTACCAGAACGGCCCCCACACCAGCGAGGACTTAGGAACTCTTCGCCCGGAGTTGGTCGGACCTACGTTTCGGCGCCTTCCTGACCTCCCTTTGGGAGCCACTTCCTTGTCTGTCGATACCTGTACTAGTGGTCTTTCTCACGCCTTTTAGACAGTCGCTAATGCTGCGAGCCACTTGAAGAAAAGTGGGATTTCAAGAAACCCCCGATGGAACCAACGGACGTGAGAAGTCGTCTAAGCCGAGAAGCAGGTTAACAAACGCCGGCGCCCCGATGTCGATCGGAAGCCGCGAAAAGAAGACCTACAGAACGCCTCTACCCCTAGGCTGTCTGCTATCAAGTGTGTAAGGCGTAGCGCCCCAGGACTCAGCCTGCAAAGCCCATATGAAACCAGACGGTCTCCCGGACGCGAGCCCGGTGGGCCTGAATCGATTTCAAGGGACCTCAAACTTGAATACGCGGGAACCAGAAGATTAAACACGCCTGCAGCCGGAAACCTGTCGCGCCGAATGCCCTTCCGCGGCTTGTGGTTTTCAGTTGAACTCTCAACCTGTCCCACCAGGAAACGACTCGGACCCTCAGAAAGAATTTGCGCATCCCCTCTGGTGGATCTCTCTGATATCACGGAAACCTGCACTACCGTGTCCGTCTGAAAGGACCTTCGCAGCTCAGCGGGAGAGGCCATAGGAATCCTAAAGGCGGATGAAAAACCAAAGGCCTCGGGTCCGAACGCCTTGCCAAATGCTCCCCTTGTGTGTGGACAGGAGTTTGCAGCAACGGTGGCTCGGCTAGGTATATTCTGCCTGGACACTGCCACTTTCCTACAACATACAAACGCTCACAGACTGTAGTCATCACCTAACCTAATACGATGGTCGAGGAGAACCCCCACTCCAGGCCTGAAGGCCCATCGCCTTCTTGCAAACAATCAGCAAGCTTTCTAAGAAAATGGCCGCTGAGAGACTGGTGCAAGGAATGGGGGATTTAACACCACCATCTCCCAGGGCAAACAGGCTTCAGGCGCAACCACTCGATTGGCACCGCCCCAGTCATGCTTGCAGATCAAGTCCGTGCTGCGTAAGCAGGAAAAGGGTGCACCTTACTGCTGGCTCTGGACGCTTATAGCGACTTTGAGACGGCCAATCATGCCCGAATGATCGGCACACTTGAGAGGGAAGGGGGTCCTGATCGTCGAGCCCGATGAATCATATCCCTCCTGGGAGATCGCGAGACTGGGCTGTTGTCCGAGAGCTACGAATCAGCCCTCATCAGAATCTTGTGCGGAGTGCCGCGAGGCAGCAATGTCGCCCCGGTACTCTTTGGCTTCCATATATCTACTGTTTATAAGAAACTTGCGAGCTTGACAAGGCCCTCAGGTGAGCCTCCCACCTCAAACGCATTGATGTGGAGATCAATAACACAAGCTTCGATCGCCCACGGCTGCGCAGTTCCGCATTACTCGTTCCACCCTGATCTGGCTATCAAGTCAGAGGTATATCGGAATCTAGGGCCCGGGATGGTTTTAGACGCATGAGAGGCCGTCCCCATTGGTAATCTCTAGTTTCGGGGCGCTCTTACTCCCGATTGGGATCTGGCTTAACCAGTGGTCCTCAAAATCAAGATGAGCGATGCGACCGACTGTGTAAGTTCGCGCGATGCCCATGCCCGCTGGGTCATTTCCCGATGTCAAGGGTGCAGATCTATATCCCAAACTGATCAAGGAGCAGAACCGTCTTCAGTTGTCAAGTGTGCCTTTCGATGGACTGCCTCAGGCGTGGCCTGCTGGTCGGTATTCTTGGAAACTATCTGTCCGTCGGACTTTTCGTCGAATGCTCGCCTGTCGCCGGTGCTAGTTTTAGATACAGCTGCCAGACACGGCTACGCTCGGCTGGTTTTGGCAGAGAACTACCACGGATCCGTGGCGGATGAGGGATTATATGGCACCGCTCTATGTACCTGGCACTGACCGTGGAGACGCGTATGAAAACACAAGCCCATAGTTGTAATTCCGGCTTTCCATAAGTGACTGCTCTGAATCATGTGGATAAACACATATATATCGATCGTCCGTCTACCTTTGCCCTTTTCAATTCTTGTGTTCCAGCTTCCGGTGCCTCCTTTCGCGATATAACTCGTCAGCCTGAGCCAAAAGCGTTTTCATCACTCCGATTCGCAGCACTCAAGCCACCATGTATTTGCCTTTCCCCCGAGTGCACTACAGAGAACCACGGACTGACCTGTCGTAGATACCACGCAATCTCCACCATGAAGTTTTCCCTTGTCCTTGCCGTCGTGGGCATGATTAGCGGCATCCAGGCTGCGTGTTCCTGGGAGGAAGGTTACGGAATTTGCGCTTGCGGTTCGACCGGCCGCAGATGCGACGACTGCTCTGAATGCTTCCCAATCCCATAGCCGGTTGCAACGTTACGACGATAGATCCCGTTTGGGGTCATAGGAATGCAGGGAAAGGACAGAACTCCGTGTCGGCAGTTTGAGGTTGTGCTTTTGTTTTTGACTGTACTCGATCTACTTGGTTCACTCTTAACAATCATGGCTTCGTTCCTTGGGCAGCGATGTGTGACAAGAGGGTTCCAATAGCTTCCACTATATGGCTATATAGCGGTCCTACGTCATTTATTAAAACAACGTTTACCTTGCATGGTTGAGGGATCCTCCTCACGCCATCCTATTCTAAGGCACGCATGAAGAAATGTACGGCAAATGTCCTTATATTGGTGGCTCGGCATTACGTTTACAACTGGTGTCTATTCAATGCGGAAAGCAGCCCTACTTGGAAGGCGGACGAAAATGGCGAGAGTTGAGAAGTATTACCACACAGTGCCGAAGTGTTGAAAGGTGACATGAGCTGGTCAGGGCAACCAACTGGGCCACAAAGCAAAAGCTTCGATGAGGCTCTGCCTCACCGTTGTCGGAGACAGGCGAGGAGCGCCGGGGAGCGCCGGGGAGGCATCGGGACCGGAGCCGGGGGGTGCAGCGGGGACCCACTTCGGCGGGAACATAGTTAACCCGGAGTGGCATAAGAGGGAAAACTCTACAGTTGGTACAGGAGAGGAGGAATTAGATTCGAATGACAGTCACCCCTAACCCCCAAGTGCTCATCCAGTGCCGATCTGTTGACTTCTCTACTCTGTACAACAACCGCCTCTAACGAGCAATCCCTGCATGCAGATACGCTGCGCAGTGACCAGTTGTGCCAATCGCAACAAAGGGCCTGATAATAATCCAAGAACTTTTTGTATTACAGCAAGGGGTGCTAAGCTCAAGATAGCATCAGGAACAATCGCGGTACGCGGATGTAAACCTAGAGCCCAGCCTTTTTAATACTATGTGGACAACGCCCCTCTGAGCAACTCAATCCCAAGTTTAGCAGTGCCCCCTTGGAGAAGCCGTACGCATAGAACGGTTACAGTTGATAGAAAAGAAAAGGCGGTCCAGAGGTAAGTTGTGCAAAGACAAAGGAGCGGAGTGGAAAAGTAGACGCTTTCGACAATCGCCGGAACGAGCAGTCTGGATGTTCTGGCAGACTAGCTCAACAAAACACGGCTCTGGTACCGAATGCCAAGCAAGCCTGGTTGGGGCCCGCCCAACCGCATTCTTGCGATGAGCCGATGAGACAACAACCTGCTAGGACTCGAAGCGCGCATCTGGGTTCTTTGTGATCGTCTCCACATACGCGAATTTGGGGATCGAGCTCATACTATCTCATTAAGATTTGAAAAAGGAATAAACAATGCAGTGGATCGCGGTACTCAGTCGCGAGAGGGGGCTTAATCGAGTAAGGTAGCTTCGGGGCTGTTATTAGACGGGCTGGGCCGGCCGAGTGACCCTTTCAGTTTCCACAGCTCATCCGTCAATCGAAGCCTCAACCGTATTTTTGTAGTTGTGAACTATGTACGAGCGGGGTTTTTTTATTTCCAGCTCTTTTCCAAGCCAGCATCATACCTGTACAACTCAGGCTGCGAAAATGATGCCGTGACGCCTTGAAGCGATGTGACTCGCTTGGTCGGCTATCGCAGTTGTGAAAAGGAGGAATGTTGTGGTTGAGATCAATCTTCGCAACGATCGTTGTCTGGAAAGGCCATGCTGGGGTCAAAACTATCACCTCTCGTAAGAGTTGCTTGATTGGGCGCGGCTTCAGCATGACACGATGTTGAGAGAAGCGCACAACTTCTCGGCCCTACCGGCTTTCTTCATGCTCCAATTCCTTCCTCACGCTCAATCTCCTCCTTCTGCAAACACCATTTGTCCTGCAACTTGCTGTCCAGCGTCTTCTCATATACATCCTTGGGCCACCATTCGCCCCAGCTGGTCAAGAAGATCTGCTCGGGGTCTTCCGGCAAGTCGTTGCGATCCAACGCGCGAAGGATGCTCTCCGCCCCTGGTTTCCATGTCAGCATCGAACCTGTGACGGATGTCGAGGTCTGCGTACCTTCGGGTACGGTCTTGGCGTCGGGCAAGCCCGCGGGGATCTTTACGCCACCCCTTCCAAGGCCGGTGCCCGGGATCATGCCCGGCGAGACCGCCACGACAGTGCACTGTCCCGAGAGTTGGCGACGCCACCAGTGAGCTGCCAGCAAGTTGGCGAACTTGGTCTCACAGTAGACGATCTTAGCGTCGGCCCCAGAACCGGCGAGGAGATCCTTGTCAAGCGCATCTGTCCAGGTCAACTACTGGTTTTCTCGCAGCTATGAAGCGCACCGAGGGCTTACTTGTATCGGGAACGTTCCGCACAGCACCAGAGGAGACAAAGACAACTCGCGACTGTGATGAGACCAGCTTCTCACGCAAATGATGCAACAGGTAGTGTTGTGCTACGCCCATCAGCAGTGCGCCGGCGACCGTTGCCCAACAGGTAAGCATCACTCACACAGATGGTTGACAATGTAGGACTCGCACCACTTCGACCCGTGAGGCCCAGCCTTTTCAGCGCTGTTTGCGATGGCCGCGTTCAGCATAACGTAGTCGACCTTGTCTTTGCCAAGCTTCTCGAGCGTCTGCTGCGCAAACGTCCTGACACCTTTCAAGTCGGCCAGTTCGAGGGGTAGAACCGTCACATCGTGCTTGGATACGTCAAAGTTGAGATCGCTGAAGGCTTTCTGCGCGCCCTCGGCATTACGCGCGCCCAGGATGACGCGGTAAGGTTGCGATTGCTGGAGAAGCTGCTTGATGGCTTCGAATCCCTGGGAAACCGTCAGTTTGCTGAGCCGAGCCCGGACCCGCGAATGCTCGAACGTGCCGGCGGGGTGGCATGAGTGACTTACGAGTCCAGACGACACGCCCGTAGCGACGACGGTTTTCATGAGCGCAGACATGATGCCAGAACTTGGATGAGGGATGAGGCGTGAGACTAGATGGAAGAACAGCTGTGGTGTCAGCCCTGGGCCGCTCTTCCTTTTGGGGTTGTCCAGCTTACCAATTGCGGGAAAGCCCGGGGATACACGGAGTTAAAGTGTGGATCCCATTCCGGAACCCATGACGCACTTGTCCGGTAGAGTGGTGGTGAAGCGGTCGCCTTGTCGCTCTGAAGTGAACACTTCCGGGTTGGGATCCTGCCTGAGATTGTCCATTGGTAATCAAGTAAATTGGCCGTTATTGTTGCATGGTGCTGTGCAAACCACAGGCCGGCTGCCATCTGCCACACGCGGATGAACGAAGTCAGCTGAATGCTCCGGCTCTGTTCTTGTGCTAAACCAACAGCCCAAGTCGCCTCGACCGGCCGGTTCTAAGGCTGCTCGGACAGGCCGACAGGCTAGAAGTTGAGATACGCCCTGGGCAGACTGCGTTCGGAAAATCACTGTGTACTGCTCACATTGGTTAGTACGCTTGGTAGCCAAGGAGATGGTGAGTGGTGAGACTTGGCTGACTAAGGTCGCAGCAGGATTTCAGCCGCTTGTAAGAGCTTGAGCGGACTTGGCAACTCGGCACGTGGACAGAAGGGGTCAATAATAGCAGATTATATCAGCGTGGAACTGGTGAGGCGGGTTGTTAACTTGTTTCTCGTCGACTCTGTGAGGTCCCATTTGCACACGCTTAGAAGACGGTTAGCTTTAAGTTAGCATAGCAATATTTGTTAGTAGACTTGGTTCAAGTAGCCGGCTCATTTACCGTAGGACATTCGTCTGCTGTACTCCGTCTACAGCAGTCAAACGAGTGTATACCAGGCCACAAAGGCCGAGTCTCTACGGTACCTAAGTGTAGTTGCACAAATCTTTCACGTCATGATCATCAAAAGAGATGGATTCTGGCTGGGAAACAACCTTTCGGTGGACGATGTATATACCGAGCCTGTTGGTCGCGTGACAAGTTTTAAAACATGTGTTCTTTCACTGCTCCAAGTCGAGAAGCAGTGGCCCGCCGCCAGACGACCGCGAACAGTTTCGCACAAGGAAGCTGCGGGAATAGAGGAATGGAACTTTGGAGCCGAAAAAGGAGGGTAGAGCAGCGAAGGTTAGCGAATTGCACGGGAATGGCAGGTCAGATTATAGCAATGGATTACATCAATGATTGGCCCTTGCCGACGCTTGCAACAACGTTTACAAGCTTCATCCGCGCTAATGAAACAATGGAACTCTTGTGCGGTATCAATGTATAGGACAAATTTAAACGTTGAAATTGTGATTGGTATAAATGCCGAAAACCATGCGACTGATACAGTCCGCTCAGTATGCCTCAACTCCATGCCATGCAGATCATCAGGTAAGAAAAAGTTACGAGTAAAGCGTTCAGCAGGCCAAAACATGGCTGAAAATGCAGAGAAACGGGTTAAAACCCTCAAGATCCCCCAGATCACGATCAGACTCTCTCTTGGTGAGACGTCCCGTTCAGCCCCTTGGGCTGCAAGCCCTCGCTCTTCTCGCCGTTCACGGCAGTGTCGCTCGCGCTGGCGTCCAGGTCGGTGCCGGCTTGCTTGCGGATGCGGTGCATCTCCTCGGCGGAAGGCGGCACCCATTGGGTGCTCTTCCAAGCCGCGACGCGCTCGAGATACATGGTGTCAATCTCCTCGAGTGTGCGGCCCTGGCCCTCGATGACGAAGAAGTAGACAATCGCGGCGGCGACCAAGTTGCATGCCGCGAAAACGTAGCCGTAGCGGAAGTCGATAGCGCCCGTGATGAAGGGCGAGAAGAAACCGATGAAGAAGTTCCACAACCAGTTGCTGGCGGTCGAGAGGGCCATGGCCTTGGCGCGGTAGCGGGACGGGAAAAGCTCGGCCTGGATAGTCCAGATCTGGATAAAGTCAGCATTGGAGCTGGGAGTGGTTGCAAGACGGAGGTGTGACATACCATGGGACCCCAAGTGGTCGCGAAGCCCAGAATGAACAGGGCGGCGAAAACGATGAGGACGATGCCGGGGCCAACAGTGGCCTGGGGGTTTTCCTGATCGAGACTGAAGTGGCCCACAGAGGCAAATACCATGAAGCAAATGAACATCCAGATGGCGCCAGTGATGAGCGACTTGCGGCGTCCAAAATGCTCAACAATGTAGAGACCGATGAAGGTGGTGCCAAAGTTGATGGCGTTGAGGATGATTTGCGTGATGAAGGAGTTGATGTTGACGGAGGCGAAGATGGTGGTTCCGTAGTAGAAGAAGTAGTTTGCACCAGTGAGCTGTCCAGATGGGTCAGTGTCTGCTGTTCGAGAGGAGTCACGGTTTGCTCACCTGTTGGAACATCTGCAGACAGCATCCAAGGGCAATGCGATAGGCCATCCGAGGAGCCTTGAACATGCCGGTGAACTCGGTGACGGCGTTGCCCTTGATCTGGGACTCGGCACGGAGTTTACTCTCAATCTCCTCAAGCTGGACGTGGATGCTGTAGTGGTTCTCCGGGGCGCCGTAAACGCGGCAGAGAGTGCTCTTGGCGCGCTCAACGTTGCCCATGCGATAGTCGAAGCGGGGCGTCTCGGGAAAGGCCAGGATGCCAACGCCAAGGATGATGGTCCATAGCCAACCGAGACCGATAACGATGCGCCACGAACCCGAGCTGTGCTCGAGGTGCGTGACGGTGCCGTAGTTGAAGCACGCGGCGAGGAAGATACCTAGAGTAATAAAAAGCTGGTAGGCGCAAACGAGGGCACCGCGAATCCATGGCGGGGCGGTCTCGGCCTGAAACATGGGGACGATGAGACTCAGAGCGCCGACTCCGAAGCCGGCTATAAAACGGCCCATCATGATCTGCTCCCATGCCCTCTCGGCGGCAATCTGAATAACGAAGCCGACGGAGGTGACAACACACCAGAAGGAGATGGAATAGCGGCGTCCGAAGCGGTCGGCGATGGGGGCCGCACACAGGGCACCGATGAGGGTGCCGATGGAGAGGAGACCGACAATCAGACCGGAGCGGACGTTGCTGAAGCGAGGGGTGCCGTCGGGACCGGCCTCGCCGAAACGTTCTAGGAAGTCGGGCATCTCAAGGAAGCCGGAGACCTGACCGGTGTCGTATCCGAAGCTGGGGGGGCTGTCAGTCACTGTTGGTTCCTGATGAACGAGATGTGGCTCGCTTACACCATGCCTCCCATGGAGATGAGGATACCCATAGCCCATGACCGACCCGTGATACGCTTTAACGGGGAGTAGTCGAGGTGGGCGAGATCCTGACGGGCATCGCTTGCCTTTTCCGAGGCAGGATTGTACTTGTCGAACTCAATCGTCGAGAAACCCATGTTGGGCGACGATTTGTTTTTGCTGGGGGAGTGTTGGGGTGAAATGGCTAATGGAATGGTCCCAATGATGGTTCGTCCGAGACAGAAGAATCGAGCTGAAGAGAGGACATGGCGGACAGTATATATGCATGTTTCTTCGATCGACACACGACACGAGCACTGGGCACCACTCGCGACGTGAGTCCCGTAAAACACGACAATCGGCTGCTGAGGGGAGAGGTGGACGTGGGAGGGCGTCTCACTAGCCAGGGGCGTGACGTCAAGAGAGGGCCGAGGACCGAGTGTCAATGTGCGAGAGAGATGCAGCGGCAGGGCGAGAGTGTCCGATGACTTGGGATGGACTGGGACGAGTGTGGATGGCACCGAGGTGTTGCCGTCCGGGGCCCGGGGTCTCCAGGTCGAGCAATCGGCCCGTTCCCCATCATTCTGGTATCAGGCACGGAGGACGGTGAAAATTCTGTGAACCTGTGAGGAGAAAAACATGGAGACTGGATAACGGCGGGCGTGTGTCATAGGGGTGGCGGAACAGGCCAGCGCAGGTTACCAATGCGGCTCCGGGGTGACGGGGATGATGGGATTCTGAGAGTTGTGGAGTTGACGAGGGATGGGAGGAGGGCCTGTATGTCTGGCCGCTGTTCCCTGGAAGCAGCGTGCCGGCTCAGTCAAAATCGAGAGCGAAGAATGAGTGAATGACGTTGGTCGAGTAGGTGGAGCTCATGGAAACGACGGGGGTACGAGATGATGTAAGTGTGAGAACGCACAGAAGTCGGAGGGAGACCCGCTGTCGGGTCCGATGGTGGCCGTCCTGCATGAGATGTTCCTTTTGCATGGTGATGCGGTGACGGGGTACATGAGCGTGGACCGAGGAGGGTGTGCCGGATGAGCCGGGGCCAGGGTGCGGGCAAGAATGGGTTTGGCCACTGTTCCTTTCTCTGGAGCTCTCCCACGGGGTTGACAGACTAGAAAGCGCAGCTCGTGGAGTGGGAAAGTTGGAGAAGTTGGGCTCGGAGTGAGACGTTGGATCCGGACTCTTCCCTCAATCATCAGCTGGCCGTGGCCGTGGCACCCGTTGTAGGTGTCGTGATTTTGTTTCTAGGAGGAACGCCCTGAAGCTATCGTGACCCGTCACCACCGTGGGTGCGTCGTATGTACCCCGATGCGCATATCCCTATGGAGAGATACTTGTGCCAGGCCTTGCATCATGGGCAACACACGACTGAATCCTACGGCGGCACGTCTGCGGCGGCATCGCCAATCATCGCCAAGCGGCTTCCCGGACGGGTGGATCGGATCTTGCGCCAAGGGCCGTTGTTCCCAGCTCCCGATCGATGCCCATCCTGCTGCTCCTGCTACCATGACCCTGTTTCTATCGTGGTCTTCCCGGCAATTCCCAGAAGAACCCTTTGCCAAGTTATAGCCAAGGTCGACAGAGCCGCTGACATGCAAGTGTCCTGTCTCGGGACGCTCGAGTAGGAAAATTGGTTTCCAAGTTTTCGACGTCTGTGCACAAGTACATATGGATCCGCTTACTCATCAGGTACATGGCGGGACATCACCTGTCGCAGAACCAGAGCTGGCTTCGTGCCCCCGTTTTTGTGCTACCGCTCTACACGGTGTTTACATACTCATATTGACTGTACCGCACGACGGTTGCTTGAGTCCGCTCGACTGCATAGGCTGTACCTCTCCTTGCCTATGCTCGACTTCGTGTTTGCTTTTGAGGAATGAGTAATCCACGGAGTCCTGGGTCGGAGTTGCTATTCCAACCGATGCTACCTGATGTTTGATTTAGCCATCAGGTTTGGCGTGAGCCTTTGGCCTAGCATGAGGCTAACAATTGACAGTCGTCCTAGCTTCTTCAGTCACAGAGCTGAGTATGATAACGCCAAAAACGAGCCCGCCAAAGTCAGGGACCCGCATAGAACGACGACAACGTGACTCGTAGGAAGTACGAACGTAGAAGAACTCGCAAATCATCAACTCTCGTCGCCGCATTGCATCTTATCGTTGCGAGCCATTCTAGGGTGGTAGAGAGCAAGCCAATGGCGTGCTGCTGCTACATAGGCCGACGCTCCCAGTCTCCCGCCTGCCTTTTCAGAGGGCTCAGTTTCCGGGCGAACCCGACCCATCAGCCCACTATACGGTTTGTTCTGTCGCCATAGGCACTTCTTGTTCAACCCGGTTCAGCCACCTGCCTATGACGTGACTTATCTGCTCCGGTTACCAGACCACCGCTTGGCCACGAACTCGCGTAACGTATCTTGTAAAGCAAAGTAGCTCGAGACGAGCCGTTGTATCCACCCAGCACATGTACAGATCACAGCGTGAGGGTGTCCATCGGTCTCGCAAGGGGGGGAGATCATCTTGTGAACATTCGGGGTCTCATGTCATGCATACATTACGATGCATCATACTGGGTGGCATGCGGACCCCGGCCGCCTACCTAGCGATGTCGTCGAATATCTTGGCAATATATGGTTAAGATAGCCAAGCTTTCACACACCAGAAACTAAGCTTGCCTAGTACCGCTGAGACTCGATAGGCACGACGCGGCGCTTGAGGCCCGTCATCTGGGCCATTAGGTCCGGGACTAAGCGGCCGAGACGGCCAGCTATCGCATGCAAACAGCAGGCGCGAAGCCTCCGTAGCCACTGAGTAAACATTGTGTGAGGTTATCGGGACGGATACAAGACGAGAAGTTCCAGGCCCGCATTGAGGGCCCTCAGCCGTCTAGCGCCCGTGACAATGTACGACGCAACCGCTCTTGGGTCTCAGATGCATGCAGCCTCCCGCGTCTTTTCCGAGATCTGCGTCAGAAATCAAAGAAATCACGAAAGAGACCAAGGGCTCTAGGGCCCGAGGGGGCGCACGAGCTAGCGGCGGTCCGGATTTCGCTGGTGTGAGACACTGACAGACATCGCCGGTTTTGTCTCGGATAGGAGAAACAAGAGGCATGACGGGAAGGAGGATATGATGAAGATTGAAGATATAAATCCAGCAATCCATCTGCCTCGTCGGAATCGTATGTCTCGACAACCACCGCTCAAGTGCCAGAGAAGCGATCAAACAATCACTGGTTGCATCTGACCTTGGGCGCTCTCTACGAATACTTTCTCTCATTCCGCTTCACTATCTCTACAAGCCGCCCACAATGCGTGCATCTCATGTCGCCGTGGGCCTCGCCTACGTAACAGCGAGCTCGGCCTTGTCAATTCCGTTTCTCAACAAACCTGTCGTTGTTGCGTCTTCGTCTACCACCATCGTCCCGGCGATAACGATCCCGGCAATCGTAGTCCCGGTTATCGCAATTCCCCCAATCGCGATCCCAACTATTGCGATCCCAGCTATCTCGATACCATCCGTAAAGCTGCCGTCTGGAACGAATTCCTCTCTGTCGGTTCCCTCAGTCACGATTCCATCGATCGTTATTCCGACAATCAACCTTCAGTCGGTTGTTCCGTCGCTCGCAATCCCATCGTTGGCTGTTCCGTCAATCAACCTTCAG